>PVKE010010307.1:0-42739 GCA_004027555.1 Craseonycteris thonglongyai | reverse complement strand
GGGAGGCTGGGGGGCTGCTGGCTTGGGGAGCGGGGTGCTTGGCTGGCGGGAGGCTCCGGGGCCTCCGCGCACTGAGCTCGTCCGCGGGAGGAATTCCGCGGCATTGAACACGTGTGTGCCTGCTCTCTCCCCCCTGTGCCCCCAGACGTGAAGAACCTGGAGAACCCCCAGCTGGTGGAGGGCGTGCAGGAGCAGGTGAACGCCGCGCTGCTGGACTACACGGTGTGCAACTACCCGCAGCAGACGGACAAGTTCGGGCAGCTGCTGCTGCGTCTGCCGGAGATCCGGGCGCTCAGCCTGCAGGCGGAGGAGTACTTGTACTACAAGCACCTGAGCGGCGACGTGCCCTACAACAACCTGCTCATCGAGATGCTGCACGCCAAGCGCGCCTGAGCGCCGGGGCCGCGGGGGGCCGCACGGGGGGCCGGCGGGAAGGGGCCGGGGGGCCGCACGCTCCGAGCTGCTCCCAGCAACACGATTAGAACTTGGCGGGCAGAGAGATGGGACTTCGACAGGCGTCATCATCACACACGTCCTAGCAAATAAATGATGGATCAGGGTATTTGTATCGCAAACTGTGAATCAAAAGCCTCCGTCCACCCCCACCGGGAGCCCACGGTGGAGACCCCGGTGGTCGGGGGGACCGGCGGGTCCCGCGCCTCGTTGGAGCAGAGCCAGGCGGCTCTCGGGCGTGGGAGCAGCCGGCCGCTGGGGACGCGCTGGGGGGCCGCTCTGTGGGGGGCCGGGCCCCCCGCGGCCAGGGCGTGAGCTCACCGGCGCGTGTCCTGCCCGGTCACGACCCCGATGATCCTCCGGAGCCCCTCTGCCCGGCGGCCCCCGGGTTGGTGCCACCCCCCACCCTAGGCTCAGAAGGACACCGGATAGGTCAGCCGGCCGTTTTAAACATATTCTGGTTTGTTTTGTCCCGTGTTCGTCATGGTTCAGAAGAGCAGGCACACGGGGTCCCTCTCCCGGTCCACGCGGCCATCGCTGAGGAGGAAGGGACGTGGCTACGAGCTCCCACAGCCAGAGTGCGCTGGGGGCCGCGGTGTGGCCTGGGCACCCTCGTTGGATTTTGTCAAAACGTTCTGGCCAGAAGGCCTGCCAGGGACACCTGCGTGTTTTGAACCATCCGAGCCGGTCGCTCATTAAAAACCAGCCCCGCACCCTCTGCGGCTGGGACGGCTGGGACGTCACAGGGTGACCGAAAAGGCCGGAGGCGCGAACGGAGGTCGGCTCCTTCCCCTTCCAGCCGGACGGCCCCTCACGTGGGAGGGACACGGGGACCGGCACCCCGGAAGGACGCTGGGCTCCCTCGGCTTCCCCGGGACCAGGAGGAAGAGCGACACAGGCCTTTCTAAGTCACAGACCAAAGTCGGCTCCAGAACAAACCGCTCGTGGGGCGCTGAGAGCCACCCCGCTCTCCGAACGCGGCCGCTGGGCCGGCGAGCCGGCGACGCGCGGCGGGGGCCTTGCCTTATCTCGCAATCCCGGAAGGTAGCCCTGCTCACGCGCATCAACGTTGGTCTGAAATAAAGTATTAATACTTCAAAGTCAAATACGATATAGTGTTTACATTCTTTAGGTCCTTCGGGGGCGGGGGCGGGGGGCGGGGATCTGGCAAAACGGCGAAAGCAGTGATTTCCTTAATGTTATTTTTCTGATTGGTAATTATTTTCAACTGTGCTTAATTATTGTAATGTCGTGAGACACTAAAATCAGAGACGGGGATCTCATTTAGACTTTAATTTTTTTTTTTTTTTTTTGAGATTATCGGCAGCACAATCACTTGTAGAAACTGTAAAGAAAATAAAAAGTATCTCCTAGCCCCTTAATTTTTTCATAAATGTGTCTGGCTTTGGAATAGTTTATTTATATTGTATATCCTAGTTTCCACTGTAGACAATTATGATGCTAATTTATTGTTCCTTGGTTTCACCTGTGACAAGATGTAGCCAAGACGGAAGAGACCAAATATATGTGTTTACTGTGGCATGTCTTCAAGGGGGACACCGTTCAGGAACAGAAGGGTCTTAATGAACTCAAATCAGTCACTTGATTAAATGTCTGTAAATCTCCATTATTCTCTCCGTAGTTTATTTCAGAGCGATTGTGAATGACGTGACTTATGCCTTCCTGTTTCCAAGGGAACTGAGGGAGGCGGCGTCTCGGCCGGGTTTTCTTCCCCAGGCTCCTGGTTTTCACCACCTCTAGTCCTTGTCATGAAGGGGACGACCCTAAGGTGACCAGATTTTAGCATTGGTAAAGCGGGACCCCAGTGACCCGGGGGGAGGGGGTTCTTGATTAAAAATTGGGTCTATCTCCCGCCGTTCCCTAGCTTGTCGTGCATTCTTTCCAAAAATCAGGACTTTTTTAAAACGCCGCGGGACGCGGGACACATTGTTAAAAATCGGGACTGCCCCGCCAAAAGCGGGACGTCTGGTCACCTTACCTTAGCTCAGCTGCGTGCCAGTCACCTGTGTTTCCCCCTCACGGCTCAAAGGGTGACGGGACAGCGGAGGGGGCGGGCAGAGGTGTCATCGCCTGTGACCCGGTTCTGCCACATGCATGTGTGTGTGTGGAACGCCCATGGGGCATAATGGGAGCGGGGGAGGAAGCACACCGTGTTTTCTTAGTTTAATAGACAGTACGGAGGAAGCCAGGGCGGCTCAGCGGGTTAAGGGCTCACTGTGCAGCCCCGGGGACCGAGGATCGAGTCCCGGCCCCGGCCCGTGGGGACCCATCTGCTGAACTGGGGTGAGCTTCCCATGCGGGAGCCCCCAGCCCGGTTCCCGCCCTGCACGGCCCCCGCCCACCTGTGTGGAAGGAAACCATGTTGAAAACCAATGACGTGCAACTATGGGGACGGCTCTGGGCCCTCCCCTTCTCTCTGTCTCTGTCAAAAACAATAAAAATGTATCTTTTAAAGTTAAACGAATAAATAAATAAAAGAAAGGCCTGCACACCTCCCGTCCCTGGCCGGCCTCTTACCGGGACGAACTTAAATGGCCGTAGCTGGCATTCCACAGACGGTTCCCCTTTGACGGAACCGAAGCAGAAGAGCGTGCGGTTTGATGCGCTTTTACAGGTGTGCGCGCCCACGTCATCGTCACCCAGCAAAGACACACAATAAAAACGTCTCACAAAACCATGTTCTACGGGGCTCAGGTTCGCGTCTTTAAAACGGCAGGAGCGGGAGCTTCTCCAAAGCCCAGCCCGGCGGCCGGCACAGGTCGGTCAGATGGGAGCCGCCGGGGCCGCCGGCACGAAACCACACGGGAGAAGCGGCTCAGCCCGTCGGGGGCCCGGGGACAGCGGCCGCGCCCACGCGCGTTGCGCTGCTGCGTCTGATAAACGCGCGACGGCTTTGAAGAGCTCCATCCCTCTAACTGAGTTTGACGTTCGGTTTGAAGCCATCCCTGACGTGTACTTTTATGAGAAACACGTGGGGAGTGTGTTCGGCCTCACGCAGGTCGAAACGCTGTGAAACTGACTGATCTTGACGTGTTCCTGGAATAATAAAGACCAATTTTCCGAACACTGAACAGGAAGTGCATAGTTGAGTCACTCAAAATAAATATCCGCGCACATACTTGGTCTCCCATAGGCATTTGTTTCGCGTTAAGTGAGGAGTGAATAATCCCGGGGCCCATACCAGGCTTGGTTTGCAGACGGGCTGACTAGCGACCCCTCTGAAAGGCTGTGTGTTCCCCTGTCGCTCGAGACGCCCACGAGGCGAAACGGGGGTGTCGCGCCCCAACTGGGCCCTGCGGTGAGTTTGACGAGGACCCGGGAGCCTGGAGGGTGTGGGGCGTCCACCTCACCTGGGCTGCGGCCACGTGGACCGGTGGGTGCCCAGGCTGGCTGGCTGGGGACCCGGGACCTGAGGCTGTGCCCAAACCACAGGAGACCCACCCACACCTGGTTCGCAGGGGCCTGTGCAAGGTGTGGAGCTGCAGCCCCCGGTCCTCACGGACCCCCGGCCCCAGGACGAGGTCGGGACCCCCAGCTCCTCAGGGACCAGAGCCGAAGCCGCTGCAGACTCCCCACGACCTGGAGCTCCTTCTCACGGTCCCCACCGGCCCCTTTAATGTCCCCACCGCCCAGGGCCCAGCAGCGGCCTGCCCGCCCGCGGCTCTGGACCCGCCTGAGTGACGTGCCTGCCCCCAGCCTGGTCATCGGCCATGGCGTCCGACAGGCGCTGTGGGAGCCCGCAGAGCTGCCCCGGACGCTGGCCTGACCCCCTCCCGTGGGCCCCCGGCGTGCACAACGCTCACAGGACGAGGGAGGCCTGGTGGGACCTCCCGTGAGAAGACAGACACCACTCCCAGCTAAGCCCCTGTCTCGTGTGGTCTCTGTCTGTGGAGCTGAGCAACCACCCTGATTATGCGACAGCGACCCCTCAGGACAACGCTGTCTTACAGGAGTTCACAGGAGTCCAGAAACTCCCAGGAAAAGGATGCAACGGGGACAGGGGACAGGCGGCCCCGGCTGTAACCGCGGGGCCCGGGCGCCTTCCGGGCAGGTACCAGGGCCGCAGCTCATGCCACCTACAAACTCCAGACGAGCGATGGCGACAGACACGCTGTTTTTAAACCAGGGCCCCCGAAACAAGTCTTTGCGTCAGCAGGAGCCCCGAGAAGCTCAGTCAACCAGAAACACGGGCAGCCGGCGCCCAGTGCCCGGGGGACGCCCACCACAAACGGGCACCCGGTGGGTGACGCTTCCCAGCCCCGCTCCCAACCAGGACGCCCTGGGCCCCGTTTCCTCCCGGCCTCCGGCTGACTCGCTGCTTATCAAGATCATCTGGGAAGCGTCCTGCCGGCCTCAGCGCCCAGGGCTCCGCGGGTGCGAGGAGGAAGCGTCGCTGCCCGATTCGGTGACTCTCCTCCCACCCCAGTGGGGACGGGCTCCCCTGTGAGGGAAGGAGGCGCCGGCCCGAGGGCTGTCCCCAGGGAGGGAGGGAGGACGGTCCCCGGCCCCCGGCCCTGCAGCCAGTGCAGAGCGAGCTGCTAGAAATGAGCGTGGACACACGCGTGCTGCCGTTACGGCTTTTGCTTCCCCCTCGGCTCCTGCCCTGCGGCCTGGTGTGTTATTTGCGGGTCAGGGTTGCCTGTGACCGTTGTGTGGCCTGGATTCCAGCCACGCTCCCTGGGCCGGGCCCGGCCCGCTCGCTCCCCTTCCCCCAAACCGCAAACGGTCCAGAAGGCGGTGCCACTGTCTGGGGGAGACGGCGGCACCCCACGGCTTGCTGTGGGCCGTCCCAGCCACCATCCCCACCCAGCGCCGTTTATGAAAATAAGGGCGAGGATGACCCACGACGGCTCTCCTTCCGTTAAATGATCTCCTCCGATTCCCACAACGGCTGGACCCGAGGACTTCACAGCATGTCGGGGAGGACAGAGGCTGCGGCCCTGACACCCAAGCTTCCCTGAGGCCGCACAGCGGGCCCCGCGTGATCCCCCGCCAGGCCTGTAACCCCTGAGCCACGCATTGCGTTCCGGGCTCGGAAGACGCTCCGAAGCAGAACGTGGGCAGGGGGTTGTTAAGCTCTGCGCCTGCGTTCTCGTTCGATCTCCACCAGGCCTGACCCGGCGGGACCCAGACACAGACACACAAAGAAAAGGCGAGAAAACACCCCATTCGCACATGATTATCGTGCAGTCTTCAAAGTGATCCCCGGGGAGCCAGGAGGGCTCAGCGGGTTGAGCGCTCACTTTGCAGCCCTGGGGACTGAGGATCGAATCCCGGCCCCGGCCCGTGTGGACCCACATGCTGAATGGGGGTGAGCTTCCCATGCGGGAGCCCCCAGCCCGGTTCCCGCCCTGCACGGCCCCCGCCCACCTGTGTGGAACGAAACCGTGTTGAAAACGGATGACGTGCAGCTATGGAGACGGCTCTGGGCCTCCCCCTTCTCTCTGTCTCTGTCAAAAACAATAAAAATTTAAAAATGATCATCCTCGTGGCGTCCATAAGCACTGAGTCAGGGTCATGTGGTGCATCCGTTTCTGCTTTTTATGTCTGTTTTCTCTTTGTTTTGCTTTCATTTCGTGTCGCTCCCGTGTAAACAGAACTCCCACGCGGAGCTGGTCTATTCCAGCACTAACACGCGGCCTCTCACCCAGGCAGCTGGCGCCGGAACCGTTGCCGGCCCGAGAGAACACGGTGTGGAAGGTGCAGCCTTTGAATGCGGACAACAGGGGACAACCAGGACGGAGAAGTGGTCCGAAGACGCGGGCCCACGAGGGACAGAAGCGTGAGCGCAAGTCGGGAGGGCTTGCTTGTAAGGAAGCGCAAGGAGGCCGTTACGAGGAAGGAAGCGGCACGTGAGCTGGGCTCAGCCGCCAGCCCTGCCAAGTGCCGCTGTTGTCCGACAGGAGGCCGGCGCTGGGCGACCCGTCCTGCAGAGAACGTGGCCAAATAAGGCAGCGCGCTGCCGAGAGCCGATGCCGAGGGACTTCACAGCTCTGTGCAGACAATGCTTTGAGCTGCACCGAGGCATCCTCGGAACTTCCTGCCTTTTTTCCCCCGAGAGGCCGCCGGAGCTGCGATGGCATCGAAAGCGTCCAAGGAGGGAGTTTCCATCCAGCGCTGATTTACGACCCGCGGAGATGCCAGCTTCCTGTTTTTCAAGCCCTGCGGAAACTTCCCGGAATGTGAGCGGACGTCCAGCAAACATCCAGCAAACATCCAGCAAACATGCAGCAAAGCCTCCTCGAGGGTGGGGGTGGGGTGGGGGTGCACAGGGGGGCGGGGCTCGAATCTCCAGGCGAACTTGGGACCGTCCATGCATGCGTGTGTGTGAACTTGGGACCGTGTGTGTGTGTGTGTGTGTGTCCTTCTATACGTTTAAATGCAATTCACTGTAATTACAGGAAAATACACAGCCCGCTTGTTTCGCAATCAGGGAACCACTGGCCGTCTGCCGTCTGTTTGCTTCTTAGCTCCACGCGGGAGGGAGCCCCCCAAGGTCCCCTCGGTGCCCCCATCAGGGGCTTCTCGGGGGCCAGGGGTGGAGGCCACCTCCTGTGGTCCCATCAGTGCCTACAAGGCGGCTCGTGACGTCATTGCATGTTGGGAAAGGGGATGATAGTGGCTTTGCAAACACAGGGGAGGGGGCACACCTGCCCCTTGCTGATCTGGGGACATGCCTGTCACTTGCTGATCTGGGGACACCCCGAAGAAACCATCAGGCTCCAGAGACGGAGGGGCCCTCCCGCCGCCTGGGCCCCCGTCCTCCTGGGTCCCCTTCCCCCAGGCCCCTGTCCCCCTGGGCGGGCAGTTACCCCGGGCCCCCGTCCCCCTGGGCGGGCAGTTACCCCGGGCCCCCGTCCCCCTGGGCGGGCAGTTACCCCGGGCCCCCGTCCCCCTGGGTGGGCAGTTACCCTGGAACCAGGTCATCGCACGCCTGACCCAGCTGGTTCTCTGCCCCTAACGAGCCAACCTGTCCCCGCGCCTGTGCCGCGTGTCCCTTGTCACACGGGGTCGGCCCCGTCAAGCCCGGCATCTAATACTCGCCGTGATCGTGACGGGCACTCGGCACACGTTTCAGTGGTTCCTGTCTATGAACCAGACTTGTTCTAAGAGGGACGCCTCGTCGTCATCAGATGATTCGCAGCCCAGCTCCTCAGCCTGGGGGTCCCCGCTCCTGGGAGGGAGGTCGGCCCCACCCCACCTGCTCGTCAGAATCCGCTCTCCCTCCACAACCGGAAGCCACGCCATGTCGTCTCTGTTAAACTAGTTCTGCAGTGAGGACCCTTCATCAGGGAGACAGAGGAAGCCGCTCAGGGGATGCGTGAACAGGGCGGGCCGGGCGCGGGCATCGGGCCGGATGTGGTCAAACCCTGCTGAGCGCGGAGCCGGGTGGGCAGGGGCGTCGTGGGGCCTCACGCTGCTGGGGCCGCTCGCCCATCGTGAAAGGGGCAAACGTGCTGGTCCCTGATGCCCCCGGTCCTTGTCTCAAAGGTGCACGAGACCCCCTTCCCGGATATTACCCAGGACACCGCCCCCCAAGTCTGTCCAAACCCAGCAGAGGAAGCCCCCCCAAGCTCGCCTCCTCAGGGGCCCCGGCTCAGCGTGTGGAGCCGCTGCCCCGGCCCCCCGACTCCCGCCCCACGGCCCGTGGCTGCCACCGCGCTCACGTGCCTCCTTGGCGGGACCTCTCGTCCCCACCGCAGGCCCAGGCGGCTGCCGTGCTGTGTCCCCGCCGGCCCTGCAAGAGCCGCCCGGCTTCACGCAACCTTGGCCTTAGCTTGTTCACGAGAAGCCGGTGCTCTTGAATATGTACTGAAACTGCCCCCCAATTTGCCGTTGATTTTCACAAAAAGTTAACTTCTGAGAGCAAGAGCATTTTTATTAGTGTTTAATGAGCTCGCTCCAAGCTGCATTTAGCTGAAACCAAAGGTCCAATTCAACTGATGTAAACACAATTTCTTATGAATGTTCTTGGATAGAAGGTCAATAAAGCGGGGCTGGGAGAGCATTGCGAGTTCCCATCATGCCTCGCTGTGCCCACACACACGCCAAGACCTTCAAGTATCAGGACACAATGTTCAGCATCCCAACAATTAGCTGCCCAGAGCCTGGAAATGGAAAGTGGGGAACAACATAAAACGAAGCAGCTCGCTCAGGAAATGCCAACCGTGCACTTAGGGCCCTCGGGCTGAACGGCCTGCATTCGGGTGAAGACCGTGTGAGACCAAACATCTCTATTCGGTATGGAACGGCAGGTCCACACACACCCCCCGCTCCTCTCTCTACTGGAACCTGGCTGTTTCGTTTCTTTTTGCTTCCTCGTGTGGGTGACTAAAAACCAGGCAGGTTAAATATTAAATAGGGGGAAGCCGGGAGGGCTCAGTGGGTTAAGCACTCACTTTGCAGCCCCGGGGACCGAGGATTGAATCCTGGCCCCGGCCCGTGTGGACCCATATGCTGAGCTGGGGCGTGCCCCCAGTTCAGTTCTCACCGGGGTGAGACCCCGGCCCAGTCCCTGCCCTGTGCAGCCCCGCGCCCACCTGTGGAATGAAACTATGTGGAAAAACCAATGATGTGCAACTATGGAGACTGTTCTGGGCCCTCCCCCTTCTCTCTGTCTCTGCATTTTTCTCCTTCTCTCTTTCTGTCAAAAACAATTTAAAAAATCTTTAAAATATATATATATATATTAAATTGCCATTTATTTTTGTTTCGTTTCATTCTCCAAAGTCTTATGCTTCTTGACCAATCGGAAAAGTACAATCGTTTTACAGCTGAAAGGTTATAAGTTCCTTAAACTTTTTAAAACGCTTTGTTAAAGACAAGAAGGCCCAGAACTATCTGAACTGTGAGGCTAGAAAAGCCTCGTTCCTATAGTCAGAGAAACGCCCCTGCTGCCCTAGTGCGAGCAGTGCCATCGGGCACTCGTGCACACGGGGGACCCCGGATCAAAGCCTGACAGACCGGTTTCCAGCTCTGAATTCTCCTAGTGCCAAACCGGGACTTCGTCACTATTTACGGGTCCCGTAAGGACAGTGAGGAAGGTGAAACTGCAACTCCCAGACTGAAATTAAGTGGCTATAATTTCAGGAGTCGGGGACAGGCCTACAAAGATGGACTACGATACGGAGCTTCAGAAAGTTCAGCTGAGCTTTCCCGACAGGAGAAAAGGCGCGTCCGCTGCTGAGCGTCCACCCTGCAGATTCGAGCAGCGCGTCCTTCTAAGAAGGGGTCTCGCCGGCTCCTGCCAGCCCCTCGGCGACGGTGTTTCACACTTTGGTACAAGGTGAGCCACGGTTGACAGCGGAGGCCGGCTCAGGCAGCCCCGCTCGCGGACCCCCGGGCCTGCCTGCCTCCCTCCCTGCCCGACCCCGGGCACCGGGCCCGTCCCACACGGGGGTCAGGGAGGAGCGACCTCCCTGCCCGACCCCGGGCACCAGGCCGTCCCACACGGGGGTCAGGGAGGAGCGACCTCCCTGCCCGACCCCGGGCACCGGGCCCGTCCCACACGGGGGTCAGGGAGGAGCGACCTCCCTGCCCGACCCCGGGCACCGGGCCCGTCCCACACGGGGGTCAGGGAGGAGCGACCTCCCTGCCCGACCCCGGGCACCAGGCCGTCCCACACGGGGGTCAGGGAGGAGCGACCTCCCTGCCCGACCCTGGGCACCGGGCCCGTCCCACACGGGGGTCAGGGAGGAGCGACCTCCCTGCCCGACCCCGGGCACCGGGCCGTCCCACACGGGGGTCAGGGAGGAGCGACCTCCCTGCCCGACCCCGGGCACCGGGCCCGTCCCACACGGGGGTCAGGGAGGAGCGACCTGCCCTCTGTCACCTCCCAGCGGTCATGGGCACCGGGCGGGCGCAGAACCCGCACTCCCGAAACCCTGGTGCGTACACTGAACGGGACAAAGTGACAGCCCCGTGACACTCTTCTGAGCCAAAACACTTCTCCCCAGGGGAGAAGGAAAAAAAAACACGCCAGGACTTCTCCGCGGCCCCAGGCACGCCGGGCTCTTCCTGCCCTTCCTTCCTGCCGGCCTGATCGTGTTTGTTAGCAAGACGAGCTGTTTATAAAACGCGGCATCAGTTACTGCTCGGGGGCCGCACGGCCGAGGCCGCAATCCAGGCCCCTGTGCTTGGGATCAGGCAAGTCCCTCCCTCCCTCTGTGAGGCCGCTCGGCATCGGTCGTGAACAGCGGCGTGATGCCACCGCGGGGTCCGTACGGTGATCATCACCGCCGTTAGTAAGTCAAGGCGGCCGTGACAGATGCGCCAACGGTGCCAAGCCCAGAACTGTGGCCCCAGTGACACAGCGGCCACCAAAGGCAAGTTTCAAGTGTGAGGCCCAGACCACCCCACGCCGGCCCCGGCCAGGCCCCTCTGTACGAAATCCCTTTGACACGCTGGGTGTCTAAGCTCGCCTGGCGTGGTGTTAACAACATGTTATTGCTCCGCGAGACGGAATTACATCGCACATCCGCAGGATGGGGTTCTCCGTGCAGCGGCTATAATTAGCTCGCGGCCATTAAGTAGCAGTTGCACAACTTCCTAGTAATTTGCGGGTGCCCTAAATTACAAGGCTGCTCCCTGAGAATGTTCCCGCCTGCCCCGCGCTTCTTCCCTCTCGGTCTCACCGGCTTTCTGCTTCGCGGAAAACAGATCCCGGTCACCCGTCCAGCGGGAGTCCAGCTGTCACCCACGAAGGAGCAGGTTCCTGCGGCACCGAAGGACGACGCTGGGCAAACGCGCTTGCACGAAATTACCGGCCCCACACCCGTCTTCTCTGGGCAGAGACACGGCTGAGAGGACACAAGTCAGTGACAGCCTGTGACATTCGGGTCACACCGTGTGCACACAGGCAGCCGCGGTCGAGTGTGCACGGCTGAGCACGTAAATCTAAACCCACGACACTACCTGACGGTCTTTAAAGAGATCATCCCTTTAGAATAATTAGGGAGGAAGAAGGAAGGCCAGGATTGGTATCATTTCCAATGTGAGAAAACACACTTTTAAAATCTTTTTTTTTGACAGAGAGAGACAGAGAGAAGGGGGAGGGCCCAGAACCATCTCCAGTGTTGTGCATCATCCGTTTTCGACACAGTTTTGTCCCACACAGGTGGTGCAGGGCGGGAACTGGGCTGGGGGCTCCCGCATGGGAAGCGCACCCCAGTTCAGCATATGGGTCCCCACGGGCCGGGGCCGGGACTCAATCCTCGGTTCCCGGGGCTGCAAAGCAAGAGCTCACCCCACTGAGCCACCCCGGCTCCCCCTAAACTCTTAAGGAAGGTATACGATGACGCTGAAAACTAGAGCCGTCGTTTCTCGAAGAGGTAGATAGCGTCACGCACAACAGTGACATAAATGCGCGTGCGTTTAAGAAATTTAAAGTCGACCGATATCACGTACCGGAAAATCACAGGCCCTGGAAACTGAGCCGCTGGTTTCACAAGAGAATCTGCACGCGGACCTGAGGCAAAGCACAGGGACCGGCCCGTCCGCGCCCCACGGGCACGGGGTGGACTTGACGGACGCTCCGAAGAACACAGGGCCGGACCATCTCATCTCACTGGCGACAGCAGGCGACCAGCGCCCGCTCCTGAGGGCCGGCGGCCACGTAGGAGAATCTACCACCAAGACGGGGGTCTCCCATCAGCCCCCCAGCTCCCCTCAAGCCTCCTCTCCACGTTCTTATCCAATGACAATCCGCTCAGGGCCTCGCGAAAATTTATAGCAAATTTCGCACAGCTTTTGACCTGTATCATCTCATTAAACTTTTATGAAGAATCAATGCCGTGATAAACCGTGAGACCATCATAATGATTTTCCCAAAATAAACGGTGACCACGCACTGCTGTCCACGGCTCCTCCGTGGCAGGGGCCGAACTTCCTCCTCACTCCCCAGGCTTCCGTGGCCTCCAGAGGAGGTTCAAGGTCACGGGGGTGGCTGAGCACAGGCCCTGCCCAGCCGGGGGCCTCCCTCCCGAATCCTGGGACCCGGTGACTCCAGTAGGTTTCTGTTGCGAACGAAAATAGGATGGTGACGAGAGGCTCTAAAAGCCACACCCCAGCCTCCCACCGGGGGCTGCCCTGTGCCCCGGACCACGTGGGCTGCCGTGACCTTCTTTGGGGGCATGTGGGGACAACTACAGGGGAAACAAGACGCCTGGGAAGCCCCCCGACCGGCAATCAGCTTGAACCCTGGGCAGGCAGCGAAGGCTGGAGGCTCTGAGGATGTTCCATGGAGCCCAAGGGAGCCGGCGAGGGGCGGGCAGCTGGGGACACAGGCCGCCCGAGGAAGCAGGTCCCCCTGTGCCCCCAACCGCACGCGAGGCCTTGGGACATGGTTGCTCGCAGCCAGCCGGGGGCTCAGGCCTGCAAACGCCGACACGCGGTGTGTGGGACTCTCGGGGGTGACCAAGGGGCCTGAACGGGAATTCGACGCAGGCCCAGCAGGGACAGAGCTCAGTCGAGGCCGGTGACGACCGCACATGACCAGCGGGGGCTCCGAGCACTGGGGCCGGCGCCCGGGGCTGGGGCCTGCAGCTGGAGGCGGGTGGGGGGTCGTGGAGGCGGCGGGGGCTCTGGGGAGACGGGGGAGGGGCAGCCTGCAGGAAGCAGCCTCGTCGCCGCCTGCCACTGGGCTTGCTCACGTTTCCACGACAGCAAGTCTCTCGTTTTGAGTCCTTGTGGCTGCATTGCTACAGCTCCCGGCAGCCTGAGGCTCCCCTGGCAGGTGCACGTGGGGTCCGCTGCCACCCAGACGCCCTGGGGCTCGCGTCCACATCCACAGGGAGCTGCTTCGCCTGCGGCCCCCACACGCCTGTCGCTCCCGGCGGACCTGCATCCCCCGTGGACTCGCCTGCCTCCCCTCCCACCCTCTGGCCCTCTGCTCCGCGTCCCAGGCGACTGGCTCTGACGGCCGCCCAGACGCACTGCCCGGAACCCGGAGCCCCCGGAGCCGGCTCCCTGTCGTTCAGTAGGCCCCGGCCCCGGCCCCTCCAGGCCCCTGGAACCTTCAGAGTCCCCATAACTACGTGTCTTCCTTCCCCACGGCCGCCGCCGTACGCACAGTCCCGCCACGTGTGACATGTCCCCTGCGCTAACACAGGAGGGCGGCCACACACCCTCCCCGGATGTCACCAGCCAACCCCGCGTCGTGACGACGCCAAATTCTGAGCATTTACTGGGCGCCTCACGCCTTGAGTCCTCGGGATGCCCGCTGAGTCACTGAAGGTGGACAGGGACAGGCCAGGCCTCAGCCACCGGACTTCCTAACCGTGTCGCCCGATCACCTCAACTCCTTCCAACTAAAGAGCCTGGACGTCCCAGCCCGGCCGTGCTCGCTGAACCTTCGCCCTCTGCTCCCCCAGGAACTGGGGGGGGGCTCCCCAAGTCTTCCTCTTCCCTTCATGCTTCTCACAGTCACGTGCGAAGGTTTCGTGCCTCCCCTCTTAATCCCCAGGCTCCACGGTCTGTGATGTGCCCCTCTGTGTCCCTAGTGAGGGGCACATAGTAGGTCTATTATATTAACAAGCAGGGGAAGCCGGGGTGGCTCAGTGGGTTAAGCGCTCACTTTGCAGCCCCAGGGACCGGGGATCGAATCCCAGCCCCGGCCCGTGCGGACCCATGTGCTCAGCTGGGGAGCTCCCCCAGTTCAGTTCTCTCTCTCTCTCTCTCTCTCTCTCTCTCTCTCTCTCTCTCTCTCTCATCAAAACAACAAAAAAATAAAATAAAATATATTAACAAGCAGCGTCTGTGGCCTGAACGCATTTACTGCTCACAGAGCGCCCAGCGCTGGGAGTCAGAGGAGACCAGGCCGCCCGCACACACCGGCCAGGGGCTCCGAACCAGGACGGCTTCTCACACCGTCAAGAACAGCTAAAACTGGGGGGCCGGGAGGGCTCAGTGGGTGAAGCGCTCACTTTGCAGCGCCGGGGACCCAGGATCGAATCCCGGCCCCGGCCCGTGCGGACCCATGTGCTGAACTGGGGTGTGTCCCCCAGTTCAGTTCTCTCTCTCTCTGTCTCTGTATCTCTCTCTCTCTGTCAAAAACAATAAAAATAAATAAATAAATAATAAGTAACAAAATAATTAAAAAAGAACAGCTAAAACTGCTGGAACGGCGAGCGCCGAACCAAATACATCATGTACCAGCGGCAACTGAAGAAAGATGAGAAGGGGAACGATGGAGACCCCGCACCCTCCCGCCTCCCTGCCAAAGCGATGAGCAGTCAGATCTCCCCCAGGGAAGAGTCCACGAACACCTTGGCAGTGGGTTCGGGAAGTCAAAGTGCGATGGAACGAGGTGGGGGCGGGCTTCTCAAACGATCCGTCCCCCTCCCCTGATGGGCCGTCGCTGGAGGGCAGTTTTCCTCTGGCTTTAGCCCCGACTGCGACGGGGAGAAGCCCCCGACAGGAACCCGGAGCCCGAGTCTCCAAGCAGCTGCGTGCTTCGTCGTTCCGTGGCCACCAGAAGACCCTGCTCTGTTTCGACGACGCGGTGTTTGTAAACACGGCTGATGGTGGAGCGTCTGTGTGGAACCCGATCCTGCGTTGCCTTTCGGGCCGTTCTCCACGTGACACAGAGCGGAGCCGTCCGCGGACATTTCTAAAGGGGAATATAAGCAATCCTGGCCAGGATTCTAAACGTGAGCGTCCAGCCGTGGGTCACGGGGAAACCGAGGCACAACAGGGACGTCTGGGGCCGAAGACGAGACGGTGACCGAATCACAGCATCGCGCTAGAACTACGGGGCCCCTCCGGCTCCCGAGCCTGGTTCCCCGAGGCCCCCGTAAAACCGGCGACGACGTGCCGCGTTATTCCAGCTCCCGGCCTTTCCATCCCGCGGGGTCTCGTATTTGGATTTGGATGCGTTTCGGGCCCAATCGGGTAAGTCAGCGCTGTGCTCTTACTTCTTTGCAAAGCCACTAACTCATGGGTTCGTTGGGTGGGGGGCTTGTTTTAAATCACACGGGGGCACCCTTGTCTTTTTATGACGCGGTTACCGTTATCACACCATATATCAGGTGCGTTATAGGGAAACCTGGTGTCAGGTTAATCCAATCCTCCCGACTTCAGCCTTGCGCATGTTGATAAATCAGCGTGCGGTGTGTTGGAAGATTTCTGCACATCAATTACTACACAAGCAGAGATGCCCCCCCTAGTGTCATAATTAAGGCAGAAGCTACAAATCAGTATCGTGTACGTTATAAAACCAAAAGCTTTCGTAAGCCACGCTCTCCAACCAGAACGTCCGTTTTCGTCAGCTTCCCAGTAAGACGCTATCACCGCGCGTGTTACACGTTTTTTACTTCCACACCCCAAGCGCTTGTGTGGCAGCTGATACCCGGTTGCCTATGGCCGCCTGCATGTGGGGGGTTAAAAAATGGGTCCTTTGGGAAAGCCGGGATGGCTCAGCGGGTGGAGCGCTCGCTTTGCAGCCCCAGGAACTGAGGATCGAATCCCGGCCCCGGCCCGTGAGGACCCACATGCTGAACTGGGGTGAGCTTCCCATGTGGGAGCCCCCAGCCCGGTTCCCACCCTGCACGGCCCCCGCCCACCTGTGTGGAACGAAACCGTGTTGAAAACGGATGACGTGCAACTATGGAGACGGCTCTGGGCCTCCCCCTGCTCTCTGTCTCTCTCTGTCTCTGACTCTATCTCTGTAAAAGACAATAAAATAAATCCTTTAAAAAATGGGTCCTTTTTGAAAAGCCAGTAAAATTCAAAAGACTACCTATGACATTCATAAAAATGATTTTAGGGAACTCAACGATGTTTGCAAGGAGAGCCTGTTCCTGGAGAAATGAGAAAATCAAAAGAAGAGGCCCCTTCTGTGGAGACAGAATTAAGAGGAGACCATCCGAAGCTTTTGGGGGAAAGAAAACAGACACCTCGGCTGCGAGACGTCTCACAACCGCAGCGGACGCTTGGGTGAGGTCCACATGCGAACGGTTTCTAAACGCACGGCTCACGGCCTGGTGAATACAAGTGAACAGGTGGGGACCCGACTTTGAAGGGGCCCGTTTTCAGGTGCTAGGATTCCCCCAGAAACACCCCTCCCACCCGGGCAGCTGAAATGCCAGGCTCAGCTCCTGAGCTCAGGACGGTCTCGTGGGTTGACAGTCAAGCAGACGCGTTGAGACTTGAGCGTGAACGCGGCTCTGTCCCCGTGATCGCTAGACGTGCTGATAAGGGAGAGGACAACCCCTCTGGCACCGACAGAGAGAGAGCAGCAAGAACATCGAGGCTGACACACGCCGGAAAGCGTCCGGATTTGGCAGAAGCCCAAGAGGTTCCTAAATTTGGGGCCAGTTTAGTGAAAGCCAAGTGCTGGGCCGGCTGCGATGGCCGTGAACCTCGGTTTGCACGGCCTGAGGCCTGGGAGGCAATGAACCGGGGGGGGCACGTGCCCCATTTCCCCGCGGCCCTGGCCAGGTCTGCTTTGCAGAGGTCACTTAAGCAGCGCTCCGGGTGACAGTCACACCTTGGCATTATCTTCTCCTAGATAATGATAGCGTGGTGCACGCGGCTTAAGTAAAACAGGAATTAGCAGAATTCCAGTGGTTTACTGGGGTGATAACTCCGGAGCCATCTCAAGGAAGAGGTCCCCTGGGGCGTGCGGGGCAGCCGGGGGCCGGGGGCGGGCGCCCGGATGGGAGCCCTGCACCGGGGTAAACAGGAAGGCGGCGCTCTCGCCGCACGCCGGGAAGCCGGGGACCTGACACCTGGCCACCGGGCTTGACCCCTGGCGAAAGCCGGGTCCCTGTTATGCTCCGTGTTCTTGTCTTCTTGTCACAGTTGCCCTTTATGCGCGTCTCTCAAAATCCCACCCCCCGTGGCTCCGAGGCATCTCGGGGAAACGGCACCCAAACCCACACGCCCGCGTCCAAATCCCGGAGGGGCACTGGCTCCCCTGCCTCCGGTGGGGACCCGGCGGCCATGGATTCACGGGGGCTCCGCTGGTTGGTTTGGGGTGTTTCTGTTTGAACTCCATCCGTGTAAAATGCTTTCGTGAATGGGATGTCACATCCCCGCAAAGGCGGAGACAGCAAATGGCGTGAATGTGACGGCTGGGGCTCGGGCTTCGTGTCAGAGACGCGATGCCGCCTTGTGTCTGGAGTCCGGCCACGTCGCCGTGGACAGTGGAACGTGTGGCAGGGGGTTTGCCGCGTCAGTGAAATCTACCGTTTCGACAACCCCAGGGAGGAGGCTGGACAGTGTGTAGGGTCCGACGGGGATCTAAAAACGGCCTCTGTCATTGAATCCTTTTCATAATTAAATTTTTTAAAAGGAAACCTTATTCAATAGTCCACAAGCAAAGAGCACAGAGAAATGGATGGTGTCTGTTAAGAAAAACTCATACGTACGTTAGTGTGTGCATGACAAGCATCATTCTGCAGACCATTCTTTTTTTTTTTATTGTTAAATTTATTGGGGTGACATCGATTGATAACAATGGCATTGTTTCCAGGTAGACAAGTCCACACGACATCATCTCTGTGTTGCATCGTGTGCTCACCACCCAGTCAGCTTCTCCCATCACCACAGTAAATATTCGTGGGGTGAACGAAAGAACTTCGGAAGGTCCCAGAGTCGTAGTTCTACGATGCATCAGGCTCAGCTCCCGGCAAACACCAACCACGACGCTGCAGCACCTGGCACTGTGGGTTCCCGATGTAACAATATGTGACAAGTGACCAAACACAGTGACACAGCGGGGCTCCTTTTTGTCAGGACGTAACCGATTTTCAAAGGAGGATCATGTAGGTGTTGACTAAACAACAGTTGAAAAACAATTCCTTAAATCCACGGTCATTATTTCCCGTTGTATCTCACGTTATAATAAGATTATAGATGTCGGAGTGCATTCATTAAGAATGACCTATCTTCATACCCCTTTTCTCTGAAATAAAATACGACGTAGAGCAGATTGTTCCAAGAATAGAGTTGAATTATTAGGATCGTGTCTGAGTTTCCACTCACGACTTACCTCTCTCAAACTAAGTCACGTCTGAAATAATACATGTGCACAAAGCGGGGAAGCAGACATGTTCTGTGACCAAGCGTGTCCCCCAAAGAGCCGGGCTGGCCGTCTGACCCTGAGGTCCCGCCCTTCGAGGGGTGGGGTCTGTGCACCCCGTCCCCAGCCTGAGGGGCCTTTCTGACTGCCTCAGCCGAGGCTTCCAAGGCCCTGATCTAAAACGCCGCATCCTCTGCCATGCGGGAAGGCAGCCCTGGTGCCCACGCAGCCTATGGGGGGCCCATGTTGGGGGCCCCCATCCCACAGTGTGTGAGCTCCTAGCTGCCTGCCATCCATCAGAGGGCTGCCCAGCCCCCCAGCTGATGAACTCCCCCCACCAAGCTGCAGATTCTTGAGCACAATCCGGGGTTTCTTTGTTTAAAAAGTGAGAGTTCCACGTGATTCGGGCATATAATTATTATTAAGTCAGTTGAGTAAAACTGAGCCAGAGATCAAAAAACATATATTATAAAACACTTTCCTGAGACCCAAAACTTGATTGATGCTCAGAATGGAAGAATATAAAGTGGAAAAACACTTTGTGAACCATGAGACGTTCTACTGAGAAAAGCAGGGGTTTGAAAAGGAGAACTTTTCATTTCAAAGTCCGGCACTTAAGCTCCGGTACCACATGCACTCAGAACATCGTAAATAATGCATTTATAAGTTCATTAATCCTCCTTAAAATTCCAGGCTCATGAAATACGGTGCATTTTAGTTATTTATTTTATTTTATTGTTTTTGACAGAGAGAGAGACAGAGAGAGAACTGAACTGGGGGAGCTCCCAGTTCAGCATATGGGTCCACACAGGCCGGGGCCGGGATTCGATCCTCAGTCCTCGGGGCTGCAAAGTGAGCGCTTAACCCACTGAGCCATCCTGGCTTCCCCTGGTTATTGTTTTTCTGTTTTCAATTCCATTGATTGTTGTTTTGTTCTTTTTTTTAAGATTTACTTTTATTGTTTTTGACAGAGAGAGAGAGAAAGAGAGAAGAGATACAGAGACAGAGAGAAGGGGGAGGGCCCAGAACAGTCTCCATAGTTGCACATCATCGGTTTTTCCACATAGTTTCATTCCACAGGTGGGCGCGGGGCTGCACAGGGCAGGAACTGGGCCGGGGTCTCACCCTGGTGAGAACTGAACTGGGGGCGCTCCCCAGCTCAGCATGTGGGTCCACACGGGCCGGGGCCGGGATTCGATCCTCGGTCCCCGGGGCTGCAAAGTGAGCGCTTAACCCACTGAGCCCTCGCGGCTTCCCCAAGACGGTGCATTTTAAACAGCTCCTCTGGGAGCAGGGGATGGATTCGATGGCCGTCCTAGAGTTCTTTTCGGGGCCTAAGATTCTGCAAAACAGGGGCTGTGCTGTGACCCGGGCGCAGGTGACAGGGGCCTGTGAGGCGGGTTCCGGTGACTTACAGCCGCGGCGTCGTGCGCACACAGAGCAGCTCACCTCAGAGCCGGCGCCAGTGAATTCATCACCAGATCAAGGTCCACGACAAACAGCATGAATGCGAAGATCAGTCACGGCTCAAAAACATGACAGTTATGCGCGTCTGTGTCAGACATAACCAGTGAGCAGTTTGAATTCTTAAAAGGTTACAGTCTCATCGTGGCTCCGGGAGTAACTGTGATTATCGATGAACCGAGGGCCGTCGCGGGGACGGCGTCTTCCTGCAGAACCGGACAGTTCGTGCAGGTCCCGGGGACACGGAGGAAAGTATTTCTCCAAACCCTGAGCAGCATGAGCTCTTCCTGGTGGGATTCCCGACCTGTTGGCGGGAACCGCGTGAATATTCATGGCTTTATCTGCGTGAGCACTGGGAGGCCCCCGTCTGACTCCTCATTGTTCCGTCCAGATCAGTGTTCAAATACGTGCTACCTCGGAGACACACAGGGCAGCTCGTGGGATACTGGAACCACGTGAAGGAAAACATCGAATGCACGTTGGGCCCGTGGGCCGTGGCCGGAAGGAGCCGCCGGCCACCGCGAAGCACGTGTTCGGAAGCGCAGTGTCGCCCCGGGTTTCGGGGGGTGGGAACGACGCTCCTTCTGCTGATGAAGAAATCGCCGCCTGCGGTGCCCCGCGCGGGCTGCAAGGCCGCGAACGCCGAGCGTGGACGCGGGAGCCCGGCCGTCTAATGATCTCCCCCACCTGCTCATCTGGAGCAATTTTAATTAACACTCCAAGGAGGTTTGTCGAGAGTCATCAAAAACATTGTCGCTTATAAAGTTGTGGCAAGAAATCAATAGTTTTCATCAGAAAAAAAGGTGAGGTCCGGCATAACTGAACCATTTAATTGCTTCATTCCTATAAACAGAAGCTGCTCATTTTAATGACTTGATCCGGGGGGATCGATTTCCAGGCGCGCACAGCCTGAGCCCGGCGGCACGTGGGGGCCGCCCTCACGGCCTCGTCCCGCCCCGCGCGGCTGCCGGCTGCAGCGCCCACGCGCCCGCTGATTTATGTCCGGCCGCTGACCTCCGGGGCCGGCGGGCCCAGAACGGGTGACTAGCTCTCAATGGGGAGCTGCCGGCACCTGACAAAGTGCCCCGAGCAGAATGAATTTACTTCTCTTTTCCTCCATCAGCCACAGACTCGCCCTGACCCCCGCGCTCGCTTCCCTGTAACAAGATCGCCTGTCGCCGCCTGAAAAATGGACTGTCACGCCTGCGTCTCACTGAGCTCGAGTGAGCGCTTGTCACCTCCACGGAGCCGCATCGCCGGAGATTTAACTAAACACCAGCCGCGTGGGGAGACGAGGCAGCGCGCGGCCCACGGCTGGTGCTCACGGGCACCGATTCCCGGAAGGTGCGTCTTCCTCTGTGCCGCGTTTAGTTTCCAGCAGCCGACGGGCCCCCCAACATTCAGCAGCCATGCAGGGCCGTGACCTCGAAGGGCCCCTGAGAACTACAGACCTTAAGACCTATCTGTGCATCATCGGTCGCCCCGAAGCCGCACGGCACTGCCGTTGTTTTGATCGCTACTTGGAAATAGTTCTTCCCTGTGGACACACTGTTCGTGATTTGCACCAACACACCTCACGTTCCCACCACGGTGAACGCACAGGTTTGCAGGAGGAAAGAGAGACGTCGGGGTGAGCGTCACCGGCAAGCTCACGGACTCGGCATCTGTCTCCGGGGTGATATTTTTAATTACGCTCTTCGTAGCGCTTTGCCACAACGACCTCAAAAACACCAGGGAATCGCCCACACGGGCAGGAACCACATCTCTGTGATGGACACGATTTTAATCATCAGCTTAGAACTGGGGTGCGCTTCCCATGCGGGAGCCCCCAGCCCGGTTCCCGCCCTGCGAGACCCCCGCCCACCTGTGTGGGACGAAACCATGTGGAAAACCGATGACGTGCAACTAGGGAGACGGCTCTGCCCTCCCCCTTCTCTCTGTCTCTCTGTCTCTGTCAAAAAACAATAACTCTTTAAATAATAATAATAATCAGCTTCACATAATGGGGCAACTGGAAGCAGCATTTGCAACACGGGGCAATTCCAAGGTTGGCGTCTGACAGGTGTTTGCACCAACGGAAGCCTCACACGACGTCTGAGCTCCATGGGTCCCAATCCTCCGGCCCTCCCTGCCTCTTGGGTCCCCGCCTTCGGCTTTCGCAATCTGTCCCCAGAAAGTCAGGAACGATTGATTGTCCCAGTTGAGGGGACAGAAAGGCATGTTATTAGGTTCCTCTGGGTGCCACCTGGGCAAAGAGACGCTCGGTGTCCCCGAGCCAACCCCAAAGCTCCAGGCCAACGCTGCACGGGTCCCCCGTTCCTGTGACGTCAGATGTCCGAGCCCCTCGGCATAAAGGACACCGAGAACCTCTGCTTCGTGGCTGTGACAGCAGATGCCAAAGTCTGCAGGCAAAATCCTTCCCAAATGTACCAAGTTCATACATTTTTTAAGGTTTATTTGTTTGTGAGACGGTGAGAGAGAGAGAGAAGGGGGAGGGCCCAGAGCCGTCTCCATAGTTGTGCGTCATCAGCTGTGACGTGGTTTCGTTCCACACGGGTGGACGTGGGGCTGCACAGGGCGGGGACTGAACTGGGCGCCTCCCGCGTGGGAGGCAAGAACCTTTTGTGCCGCATAGTTCAGCACATGGGTTTGCACGGGCCGGGGTCAGGATTTGATCCGGACCTTGGGATCCTGAGGCAGGTGCTCACCCTGCTGAGCGACCCCGGTGTGCCCCTTACTAATGCTATTTGCACACACGTGTGCAAGGCTCGCAGCCTGAGTTTACTGAACCTCACACTTCTGCAGCAACGACAGGGCGTCTCCGGTTCACAGGGGAGTTCGCGCGGGAGCAGAAGGCCTGGGCGAGCGTTAGGTGGCTCTTTGCGGCCACGTCTAGGACGCGTCTTCCCGCATCCCGGCACCTGGACGGAGGCAGCAGCCACCGTTACATGAACAAGCATGTGCTGGCGGCGGCCACAGCGCGGGGCCACCCTGTCACTCGCTGTGGGGGGACTCGCTGCTGGAGCCTTCGAGGGGCAGCTGTCCAGTGAGCCGCCCACTTCTTCTTCCCTGGGGGCCGATTGCAAGTAAACACGCGGCACACGCACTAACGGACGTCCCGTAGACGCGAGGCCGTGCAGTGTCGCCACCATGCACATTGACTCACAAGCTTTCCACCGTCACTGTCACGGGAGGTCTTACACGCTGCGATTCGCCTGCCATCTTGGTTTTACGTGGGACCCGACTACTCTGCTCACCTCTTCCTCCTTTCCTGACTTCTTCAGGGCGGAGTATTTCTGAGTGTTTTACTTTATCTACTCTACTGCTTTCAGCTGTACCTCACTGGGTACGTGTGTGCGTGCACATGTGTGCATGTGTGTGTGCGGGGAATGTGTATATATGTGTGCACACGTGTGTGTGTGTGAGTGTGTGCACCTGTGGGTGCATTGTGTGTGTGCCTGTGTGTGGGGGTGTGCGTGCGTGTGTGTGTGCGTGAATGTGGATGTGCATGTGTATGTGTGTATGCATGTGTGTGTGTGCACACGTGTGTGCATTGTGTGGGGTGCATCGTGTGTGTATATGAGTGCACACGTGTGCACATGTGTGTGCATGTGTATGTGTGTGGGGGGGTGCATTGTGTGAGGGTGTGTGCATGTGTATGTGTGTGTGTGGAGTATGTGTATGCGTGTGTATGCGTGAATGTGGGTGTGTGCGTGTGTGTGTGTGTACACCTGTGGGTGCATTGTGTGGGGGTGCATGCATGTGTATGTGTGTGTGTGTATGTGTGTGTGAGTGAATGTGGGTGTGTATGTGTGTATATATGTGCGTGTGTGTGGCTGCTTTGGACGTGACAACAGGCCTCTTGAACTCACCACCGTGCCGTCAGATACTATTACATGGCTCCTCGCCTCCTCCCGTCCATGGATTTCTGATACGGTCTCCAGGGAGAGAGATCGATGCTACTCCTGGTTTGTTTATGTGGAGATTAGCCGTGTCCAGATGTGCATTTGCAGATCAATGCGGGTGGGGGGTGTCTCCGCGTGACCACGGAATTGATCTGCGTCCAGTCCACGCGGGCCGGCTGGCTGCTCACCTGAGCATTTCCCTTCTGCAGACACCCCTCTGGGTTTTCTCTTCTGGACTAACTGGTGGGAACTGAGACAGGGAGCCCTGAGTAGGCGGCTTCCCTAACGGGGCTGCGGCAGGGCCTGCTTTCCCGGGCAGGGTGCGGAGAGCGGGCGCGTCCTGGACACAGGGCCCAGTCCTGAGGTCCCACCTCGTTCTGAGGGTGTGAGTGAACTCGGCCGCTCGGGGTGGGGGTGGCTGTCCTTCGCATTAGACAGAGCTCTTGGCTATTGATCTTCTGTCTCCTGCAGATGAGCCCCTTCCTGTCGTCCTGGGTGACGCGTGTGTCACCTCTCATTAGCACCTCTGCTCCTGTCACGGGAGTCAGTGTCCTATGGACTCGGGTCAGCTCCTGGCACGGTGGCACGCACGTAGTAATTGCTTAGTACTTACTAGTAATCAGATATTGACCTTAATGAATCCACTATATCAACGGGATTGATTCTCTCTGCAAACCAGCCATGGCTAGAAACCCGGGTCTTGGCCACAAAAGGAACAATTTTTTTAAAAAAGCATCGGACGCCTTGACACATCGCACGGTGAAATCTTGCCCTTGTTTACAAAATGATTGGTTTCAACTTCAAGTGTTGAATCCTGTAAAGTTCCGTTATTATTTTACGACGTGCGGGAGGAGTTCATGTTGCATATTATGGCATGTGCATCATCGCATGTGCACGTGTAACATGGCGCATGGGCGTGGAACATGTTGCGTGTGCACCTAACATATCGCATGTGGATTTAACTTTCCAAGTGGCGTTTTACGGTGCGTTGCACATGGGTGGTTGTGTTAGCTGGTTAACAAAATTAACAGGGACAGCAAGCTGTGATTGTGACCATGCAGAAGGGAAGCTGAAAGTGCTTGTTTAAGTCCCTTTCCCAAGCCCCCGGGGCTGGCGGGGGCTCAGAGCCCCGCGCCTGGGCTGGCACGTGTGTGTGTGTGTGTGTGTGTGTGCTCACATCCCGCAGCCTCGGCCACAAGCAACGGCCGCCTCGTCTTCCTGCCACGGAAACGGCACAAACCACCCAAGTTACACCACCTCCTGCTAGATAAGCGCGCCCTGCGCGCTCCCAGCCCCAGGCCCGCGCGCCCCCGACCCCAGACTCGCGCGCCTCCACCTGCAGCTCCGCGCGCCCCCGACCGCAGCCCTGCGCGCTCCCGGCCCCAGGCCCGCGCGCCCCCGCCCCGCGCGCTCCCGGCCCCAGCTCCGCGCGCTCCCGGCCCCAGGCCCGCGCGCTCCCGGCCCCAGCTCCGCGCGCCCCCGCCCCGCGCGCTCTCGTCCCCAGGCCCGCGTGCTCCCGGCCCCAGACTCGCGCGCCTCCACCTGCAGCTCCGCGCGCCCCCGACCGCAGCCCTGCGCGCTCCCGGCCCCAGCTCCGCGCGCCCCATCTCAGCTCCGCGCGCCCCCGCCCCGCGCGCTCGCGGCCGCGCTCAGGCCGGGGGCGCGCGCGGGGTGGCTCCCCCCGCAGGACGAGCGCCGCGAGCACGTGCGCGCTGAGCCCGCCCCCGGAGGACGCATGCGCACCGCACCGCCCTGCAGGTGCGCGGCCCCGCCGCCGTCGGGAGCGCGCAGCGTCGTCCCCAAGCAGCGCGCTCGTCTCCTCTGCACCAGGACCCGCTCAGGAAGCCGCTCGCCTTTGAGACGTACTTACCGTATTTTCCGGCGTATAAGGCTGTAGTCTTATACAGCGAATAGAGGCCTAAACCTATGTTTTAACTGTAAAATTAGGGGGTCGTCTTATACGCCGGAAAATACGGTAGTTTAATGTTTATCGATAATCTCATCATGGGCGCCTGTGACTAAGCCCCACGTCGGAGGCCCCCGTCTAGGCCCGGGGCTCGGGCTCCTGTCTGCAAACACCCAGACCCCGCTCGGGCAGCGTGTGCACCCCACAGGCCTGGGCTCCCCGGAGCCCGGACCCACGGTGCCCGCCGTCCACGCGTCCCCCGTGTGTGCTGTGCCCACATTGCTTATGTGAAACAGGTGAGCAACGCTCCACCGTGACCGACTTTGTTGGTCCACGAGGATCGAGTCTCCCCCCACATCCATTATCATCGGCGTGGTTTCCACTGTCACGTGCTTACGGCCTAAACGGCCACCAAGCCTATTTTGAAAAAAGGTTTTCAAAAACGCACCTTACTGGGATCCTTGCTGAAACTGTGCCCGAGAAGGTGCGAGCTTTTAGGTGCCTCTTTACATTAATACTTCCACCCATTTGTGGTCCCTAACGCGCTTTTAAAAGGGGTTCCGAAACATCTAAGATGTTCGCTCGCTGTCTCGGACCTGCCTGCCTTGGGCTTTTTTTTGGTGAACGAACGACAAAGTATAATTGAAAGAAGCTTTCCGAAATGACAGGCCGTTGTACCCCCTTCAAAATAAAGCCCCTCACGGGCATCGTCTTCCTCTGTCCACTTCTCCTCGGATGAAGCTTTTCAAACATGAACGAATCTATAAGCACGTGTTCCCCGAGGTGAGGTTCTTAGAGCCCTGTCCTGCAAGACGCCCCCCGGAGAGGAGGTGGGCCCTGCACGTGGGACACGCCACGAAGTCACCACTTCCGATGTCCACACGTGACATCACAGCTGCCGGTCCAAACGCTGCCGGGCCTGGGGGCCCCCACGCTTCTCAGCGTCGAACAGGACTTGTCCCGGGGCTGCGGCGGAACGCTTATGTCTTGGCTCTTGCTGTGGGAGTGAGAGACTTAAACCATGTGACATAGGAGGCAAGTACAGGTCAACGAACGCGGAGAGGAGTCGAGAGGCGGCCGGAGAACGTGTTTTTAAAGATTTATTTTTATTGTTTTTGACAGAGAAAGAGAGAGAGATACAGAGACAGAGACAGAGAGGAGGGGGAGGGCCCAGAACAGTCCCCATAGCTGCACATCGTCGGTTTTCCCACATAGTTTCATTCCACAGGTGGGAGTGGGGCTGCACAGGGCAGGAACTGGGCCGGGGTCTCACCCCGGTGAGAACTGAACTGGGGGAGCTCCCAGCTCAGCATGTGGGTCTGCACGGGCCGGGGCCGGGATTCGATCCTCAGTCCCCGGGGCTGCAAAGTGAGCGCTTAACCCAATGAGCCAACCCGGCTTCCTGAGAACGTGTTCTTAGAGAATGGAGAGGAAGCCGGCTATTTGTGACTGTCACCAAGCCACAGTGTTTTAAAAACATAACACAGGGAAGCCGGATGGCTCAGTGGGTTAGGCGCTCACTTTGCAGTGCTGGGGACCGAGGATCAAATCCCGGCCCCGGCCCGTGTGGACCCATATGCTGAGCTGGGAGCTCCCCCAGTTCAGTTCTCTCTCTGTCTCTGTATCTCTCTGTCAAAAACTATTAAATAAATTAAATAAATAAATAAATATACAAAGTAAGAATTAAAAAAAACACATACACAATGCTGCAAGTATCTAGGTGAGCAGACACCATGTCAGAACCCTCACGCTACCCCGAGTAAGAAGGTTCCCGAAACATCCCTTTTCTTCCCATGGGGCCCAGCGCCCAGAGCGTGGGAGAGACCGTTTCGTGGTGGCAGCCTGTCCCTGGGCCCCCACACGCCCCGAGTGTGTCAGGGTCGTCCCTTAGCGGAGCCCCCTGCAGGGTCCATGGAAGGGAACTCGGCCGAGGGCAAAGGGCCGCCCCCCCAAACCCCGTACGGCTTCAGCCCCACGTCTGCCCCCAAAAGAGAACCGTGCCCCCTCACAGGCCCTGTGTTGCCACGAGGTCTACCCGGTTGGCAAGTCTTATGGGCACCGTCTTCCCCTGTGGCAGAGCTAACAGACGAAAAAGCCTCTCGAACGTCACCCTGGAGAACCAGACCCACGCCAGCAGCCGAACGCCCGCTCAATCGGGCCCATCGGGACCACTTTTTGGTTGACGACGACCTTGTATGAAAAGGAGCCCAGCTGCATCCAGCACCTGGGCGAAGAGGAAGCGGGTGGGGAGCGGACGCACCAGGAGGTCACATTCGGGCTCCTCGGATGCTCTTCGGAGGGCGAGGGCGCCCTTAGAACAGTTAACAAACAGCCCTTACACACCCCGCCCCCCATGCACACTCACACACACTCACACACACAGGCACAGCCGGCTGCGTGGACATAACTGAGAAATTATGCATTAAATCTGCCTCCCATTCCTCACAACACTTAGCAGAGGGCGAGGCAAAAAACAGATGCTCCATGAAAACGAATCGATTGATTAGTGAATTGATCAGCTAATGGCCCTTCTAGAACATGCAGAGAGAAGCCGGACTCGGCGTGTAAACACGCTGTTCCTTTTTCACCCCAGAGATTATTTTCCATTTTCATGGGAGCCTCGTCATTTAAACTGGACGGTGAAAAATGAACCCGGAGAGCCTGGTAAGTATTTCTCAAATTCTATTCCACCCACAAAATTTGCATCACGTCTGTTGCTATTTGTCAGCTGCCCGCAGACCCTTCCTATCTGTCATCCTCTCCCACACAGAAAAGCCTGAAACGGTGCACATTTGCGTTCTGTGCCTAATAATGATGAATTTTATGGAAACTTTTCGAAGGAACAGGAATAATGGGCAAAATCTATTTCATCCAAGACCACTCAGAATTGCTTTTGAAGGTCTGATGCATGACGTGTTCAAGCTATAAGCACACACTTAACTCCCGCACTAAGGATTACGAGCGTCACATAACACATCCCATCAAACAAATGAGCCGATCCGGAGAGACTGTCACCAGCCACCCAAAAAGACCCAGAGTCCGCCGCGGAAAACACTTATCTCGGAATTGCCCCGATGTGTTCAGAGGAGAAAAAGTTCCCCCGCACGTAGCTGGTTAAGAGTCTACAAGCCAAGATCCGAGCTTCTCCTCCGTTCACAGAAAATGAAAGTGAAACGTAACGGTCAGAAAGAAAAACCCTCTAAATGCACGTGTGTGAAACACTTCCCCTTTGCTGTTATTCTGTTACTCTGTGTCCCGTGGGTGGGACAACTAGAGGTCTCTCGAGTGTTTCTGTTCACAAAGCCGCACCTGAAAGCGGTTTGTGTCGTGTCGAAACAGTGACACGACGTAGCAAGATCACGTCCCCAGCGTGGGACATGCACTCAGCTCCCCGGGGAAGAGCTTCCGACTCCGCCAGGGACCAAGCTCTAGGCTTTCCATCTGTGTGACCTTGAAGTCCAACAGGTGCATTCACTCTCGCCTCCTCCCGGGAACAGTGTGGGGCCGTCGGGTGGAACACGCACCCACAATCTGCCGGCCACCGAGCAGAGTCACCGATGAGGACCTGCCGCCCTGAAACCCGGGCTTGTTCTCCGGGGTCGTGAACACGGGGCGGCCGCAGGCCAGTGTCTCTGCTGCCACCTGTTGGCCGTACGCGGAAAGACACCCCCGGAGAGGCCGGGGGGCCGGGGGGCGCGGGGGCTCCAGGTTGTGTGTCTGCACTGGGGGGGCCACACACACGTCTTAAACGAGGGGAGGGGGCGCCCAGACCCTTCCGGGAACGTGGACAACCTGACCCCAGCCCACGCAGCCCTTCGGGACCCCACGGTCAGCAGAGGAACCCCCTCCTGGGGGCCGTGCAGAGAATTCCGTGAAACGGAAGGACGGGGGCCGCTGGGGAGGGCGATCAGGATGCGAGATTCACGAGAAAAATTCTGACGTCGAGTGATTTCCTTAGTTCGGAACCGGCCGTGATTGAAAGACAGGCTGGGGGGAGGCCGGGAGGGCTCAGTGGGTCAAGCGCTCGCTTTGCAGCCCCGGGGACCGAGGATCGAGTCCCGGCCCCGGCCCGTGTGGCCCCACATGCTGAGCTGGGGTGAGCTTCCCATGCGGGAGCCCCCAGCCCGGTTCCCGCCCTGCACGGCCCCCGCCCACCTGTGTGCAACGAAACCATGTGGAAAACGGATGACGTGCAGCTATGGAGACGGCTCTGGGCCCCCCTTCTCTCTGTCTCTGTCAGAAACAATAAAATAAATCTTTAAAAAAAAAAAGACAGGGGAGGCCGGGATGGCTCAGTGGGTTGAGCGCTCACTTTGCAGCACCAGGGACCAAGGATCGAATCCCGGCCCCGGCCCGTGCGGAACCATATGCTGAGCTGGGGAGTGCCCCCAGTTTGGTTCTCTCCCTGTCTCTGTATCTCTCTCTCTCTCTCTCTGTCAGAAAACAAAAAAACAATAAAAAAATTAAAATTAAATTTTATAAAAAAAAAAAAAAAAAGACAGACAGACTAAAAACCCTGAACGTCCCCCCTGTGGCCCAGAAAGATTGGACAACACTCGACGTTGCGGGGAAACACCCAGCTCTTGACACCCGCACGATGGGGGCCCTAGACCCCCCACACTGAGTGCGGGATGGATGGGGGGCCGGCCCCTGTGGTCTGTTTGTTTGGTTGATAGAAATAAATGTCCTCTCTGTGTTTCCACAAACGTTTTTGCAGCCAAGGCCGCAGGGGAGTGGCCGCCTCCCGGCTGCGCAGGGAGCGTCCCCGGCGGTCCCAGGCCTCCCGGTCCCCGGGGAAGACGGCTGCCCCCCGTCCTCCTCGGAGCACGTGAGAAGCTGCCGGAACTAATCCGCCCGTCTTCCCCCTAATAGGGTGACTGGCAGCCACCTAAAGAGCTATCGATTGCTCCAGCCCGCCCAGCCCTGTCCCTGTGGTGAGGAATTAACCCAGAAGCGCCCGTCTGTCCCCCGTGGCTGCCCCCCTGGCACCTGCTGTGGTGGGGAGGGGGGGTCACAGCCACGGTGACAACCTGACACTCAGTCTGCAGAGACAGACAGGAGCGTGTCCCCGGCCACGGTCGCTCTCGTCCGGTTTGCTCGTTGTTGCTCGGTTGCCCCGATTACCCTCATCCTGAGAGCTCATCCCGCGGTGCCGCGTGGCGGGAGGGCTCCCAGGGCAGCGCTGGGCATCAGCCTCGGGACAGACGCCTGCCCGGCCTGCTCCTCCGCGCGCCCTGCGTCTTAGGGGCGTCATGCAGCGTCGCTTTTACGGTCACCTGCAGCGTGTGATTCTGATGCGCACACGGGACGTTATCGGCGTGGACGCCTGGGTTTCTCCTCCCGTGGAGACGCGGCGTTTCATCCGGGAGTGACACAGAGAGGCAACGACGGCCCACACACGTCGGGCACAATCACACTCAGAGGAGAGGGGCTCTCTCCTCAGCAGCTCGTCTCGTTCCAGACGGAGCGTCCACGCACGGCACGCCATCCACGGAAGCGCCACTGGACACGAAGGAGACCCACGCGAGCCTAGAACGCTCCGGTGCTGTTTTCAAAGATTTACGTTATTGTTTTTGACAGAGACAGAGAGAAGGGGAGGCCCAGGGCCGTCTCCATAGCTGCACGTCACCCGTTTTCAACACGGTTTCCTTCCACACAGGTGGGGGGGGCCGTGCAGGGCGGGAACCGGGCTGGGGGCCCCCGCGTGGGAAGCTCACCCCAGTGCAGCACATGGGTCCCCACGGGCCGGGGCCGGGATTCAATCCCCAGTCCCCGGGGCTGCAAGGCGAGCGCCTAACCCGCTGAGCCCTCCCGGCCTCCCCAAAACGTCGCGTCACAAGAGAACAGTCGAGGCCGCTCGTGGCGTCGGCCTTGTAAGGTTTCACCCGCTATTTGCACGCTCGCTCTATTTCTCGCATCACTAAAAACGCTGGTAGGTAAAGGGGACTCGCTCCAAACTCAACTCGTCCAGAACGAAACCACCGGGCTCTTCTTCCAGGGCCCCTATCACAGGGGGGACCCCAAAACCGAAGCCCAGGGGGGAGACCACCTCCCGCCTCTCTCACCCGTCACCAAGTTTTGTGGCTTCACCCCCTCAGTGTCTCCACTCTGTGCCCGGTGCCCGCGCCCACTGTCACTCTGCTTTGAGTGACATCAGGTCATTCCCGGGGCCCTGCAACCCCCACGCCCCACAATCTCCACCACAGAACCAGAGTGGCCGAAACCGGGGCACCGGGTGACTGAAGGGGAGAAGCTTCCACTGACATGCGTGGACTGGACCTCAGTGCTCAGGAAATCTGCAGGGAAGGCGAGGTTGACACCCTCACTCCAGATCAGAGCCGGGGCCCAGTTTATCGGGGAGGTGCCGCTGGGTTTATTAGGTTTATCGGGGAGGTGCCACCAGGCTTATTAGGTTTATTGGGTTTATCGGGGAGGTACCACCAGGTTTATTAGGTTTATGGGGTTTATCGGGGAGGTGCCACCAGGTTTATTGGGTTTATCAGGTTTATCGGGGAGGTGCCACCGGGTTTATTGGGTTTATCAGGTTTATCGGGGAGGTGCCACCGGGTTTATTAGGTTTATGGGGTTTATCGGGGAGGTGCCACCAGGTTTATTGGGTTTATTGGGTTTATCGGGGAGGTACCACCAGGTTTATTAGGTTTATGGGGTTTATCGGGGAGGTGCCACCGGGCTTATTGGGTTTATCGGGTTTATCGGGGAGGTGCCACCGGGCTTATTGGGTTTATCGGGTTTATCGAGGAGGTGCCACCGGGCTTATTGGGTTTATCGGGTTTATCGAGGAGGTGCCACCGGGTTTATTGGGTTTATCGGGTTTATCGAGGAGGTGCCACCGGGTTTATTAGGTTTATCGGGTTTATCGGGGCAGTGCCACCAGGTTTATCGGGTTTATCAGGTTTATCGGGGAGGTACCACTGGGCTTATTAGGTTTATTGGGTTTATCGGGGAGGTGCCACCGGGTTTATCGGGTTTATTAGGTTTATTGGGTTTATCGGGGCAGTGCCACAGGGTTTATCGGGTTTATTAGGTTTATTGGGTTTATCAGAGCAGTGCCACGGGGTTTATCGGGTTTATTAGGTTTATCGGGTCTATCGGGGCGGTGCCACCGGGTTTATTAGGTTTATGGGGTTTATCGGGGAGGTGCCACCGGGTTTATTAGGTTTATGGGGTTTATCGGGGAGGTGCCACCGGGTTTATTAGGTTTATGGGGTTTATCGGGGCAGTGCCACAGGGTTTATCGGGTTTATTAGGTGTATTGGGTTTATCGGGGCGGTGCCACAGGGTTTATCGGGTTTATCAGGTTTATCGGGGAGGTACCACCGGGCTTATTGGGTTTATCGGGTTTATCGGGGAGGTGCCACCGGGTTTATCAGGTTTATCGGGGCGGTGCTGCGAGTCACCCCTACGTTCACGGCACTTCCGCGGGGGTCACTTCATTTGCTTCCCGCACAAACCCCGCCGCCTTGATCTTCCTTCACCTGACGGTTAAAGCTGCCGCCGCCCACGGTCATGGCAACAGAGTTCGCGCCAGGCCGGCCCCGGGCACGCGCTTCCCGATGCCGCTGGGAGGACCGTCCCCTCGCCGGGGTTCCCGGGGGCTCTTCGCCGTGGAGAGACTTGCGATGAGCAGACACTGTCGCCGCTGTGGCTTTTCCAGCCACGCCTCCCGCCCCTTCTGCTCTGGAACCCCACGCAGGACCTCACCCCTCGTCTCCGCGAGTCTCCCCGCTTTCCTTGCCCCTTCTCTTCCCGGGCACCTCCGACCAGACACGTGTCCCGGGCGGTGACTGTCCCCAGCCCTCTGGGCACCGGCCGCATCCTCGCGGGGGCTGACATGGGGCAGAGAAACCAGGCAGCAAACGCAGGCGCGTCCGGCCCGGGCTGCGGAGACTCCGTCTGGGTATCGGAACCGGGGCTGACGGCGGCGAAGGACACCCGGGGAAGTCACGGTCCTCGTTCAAGACGTTCAGCAGCGTCGGGGTTAAAACACCTCGTGAGCGGGTGGAGGGGGCAGTGCGGCCCCCCGACTCCTCAGAAACCCAGCTGCCCCACAGCCGCCGCCGTGTGAGCACGAGCAGCTTCCGTGTCCGCGTGTCTCAGGGCAGAGCGTCTGAGACACGACAACCGTGTCCTTTTCCAGTGAACGTGTACGAACGTCTGACGGGGGTGGAGGTGGAACCACGGGACCCTCTGTCCCACGACTCAGCTCCGGGCTCCCCGGTGTCTGACGGCTGGGCCGCCGCGACACTCACGTCCAGTGGGGGGCAAATCCACTTCTGCTGCTCTAGGTAGAGGCCCGCGGCCCCGACTTCACACCCGGGGTTCCTGGGTCCCAAGAGCAAGAAGTGCAACGAGGGACGTTCACGGCCCCCGGCCGGCGGCGGGTGACAGGGGACGGCTGCAGACCCTGGAGGGCTCGGTGGCCCTCAGCCCACACCCCGGCGGCTGGCCGCAGCGTCCACGGGCCCGCGGCCCATCCGGTGCACGTGGAACCACGGCCGTGGGAGAAGTCGTGCGGTGGGCGGGCCGCCTCCCGGGTGCAGAGCGCCAGCCGCAGCGTCCACGGGCCCGCGGCCCATCCGGTGCACGTGGCACCGCGGCCGTGGGAGAAGTCGTGTGGTGGGCGGGCAGCGCCCACGGGCCCGCGGCCCATCCGGTGCATGTGGAACTGCAGCTGTGGGAGAAGTCGTGTGGTGGGCGGGCAGCGTCCACGGGCCCGCAGCCCATCCGGTGCATGTGGCACCGCGGCCGTGGGAGAAGTCGTGTGGTGGGCGGGCAGCGCCCACGGGCCCGCGGCCCATCGGTGCACGTGGCACCGCGGCCGTGGGAGAAGTCGTGTGGTGGGCGGGCAGCGCCCACGGCCCCGCAGCCCATCCGGTGCACGTGGCACCGCGGCCGTGGGAGAAGTCGTGCGGTGGGCGGGCAGCGTCCACAGGCCCGCGGCCCATCCGGTGCACGTGGCACCGCGGCCGTGGGAGAAGTCGTGCGGTGGGCAGGCCGCCTCCCGGGTGCAGAGCGCCGGCCGCCCGCTGTCTGGCTGTCTGTTCTCCCTCTTCGGGGAGACACCGTCCCGCTTGGCTCCACCACTTGCATGCGTTACGTGCCCCGGAAAGACGGGGCGTAGTGCGGCTCTGCCAGCCTCTGCCAGCCTCTGCCAGCCTCTTCAATGAGCTCCCTGCCCCGCCCGACGCTGGGCCCTGCAGGGGGCCCCGGCGCCCGCTGCGCCGCCCCCAGGATGTCATCGAAAGCCAGCGCCCCGCACGCGGAGAAGAATTGTTTTAAGGTGGCAGAGCCTCGATGTGATAAAGAAAAGAAGGGGCCTTCCAACATGATAAATATTTTCATTAAAAAACTTTAAAACTAAAAGTTCACAGATAGGTTCTCCTCTCCTATTTCTTGTCAAAACATGACTGAAGACCCGAAACTAATCTGCTTTCCATGTTGGTCCGTATTTCAGCGCTGTCACCGGCCTCGGCAGAGAGTATTGGAACACGGCCGTTTTTTATGTCGCTGATGTTACCGACAGCTTTATTTCAGAAAGCAATCTCGCACGCCGGCGGCGGGCACGGGGCGGGCGCGGGGCAGGGGGTCGCGCGGCCGCCCGCCCGGGTGGGGGCCGGTTCCACGGCGCGTCTGCGAGGCCTGGTGCACGACAGAGACCCATCCCAGCGCAGCGCCGTTAGCCCGGTTCAGCGAGGGCACGGCTCCTCGGGGCAGTAAATAATGTAAACGGAGACCCACAGGAAATCCGTTACGCTTCCCACGGGCGACCTCAAATTATATTTCAAACAAAGTGGTCGCGATAGAGACAAACACAGAGGCCGCGCAGGGCGGGGCCTGCGTCTGGCGCGCGGGCACTTCGGGGGCACCCCGGGACCCCCGTAAATCACCTCAGCCGCACAGGTCGTTTAACATAATCTCGGCCTGAATCGCCGGGCGTTTTGAACGGAGGTAACCGCTTCGGGAAGAGAACCTGCCTGTCGTTTTTATCACGGTTTCGGAAAACGTTTTGTTTTTAGGTTTTGTGTAGGGCAGCCTGGACCGATGGCCAAGCCTCCCTCCCAAGAGAAAAGCCACATCCGAAGAGCAGCGTCCAAGTCACACGGGAAACGTCTGCTGAAACCTGACAGATTTCGGTGCAAACGTCCCCGTAAAGGGGAAGCCGGGAGGGGTCAGTGAATTAAGTGCTCACTTTGCAGCCCTGGGGACCGAGGATCGAATCCCGGCCCCGGCCCGTGGGGACCCATATGCTGAACTGGGGTGAGCTTCCCATGCGGGAGCCCCCAGCCCAGCTCCCGCCCTGCACGGCCCCCGCCCACCTGTGTGGAACAAAACCATGTGGAAAATGGATGACGTGCAACTATGGGGACGGCTCTGGGCCTCCCCCTTCTCTGTCTCTCTCAAAAACAATAAAATAAATCTTAGAAAAAAATATATATATACATATATCTCCACACTAGGAAATGCAAACAGGCAAAACCAATAAAATAACATTACCCAGCAGCACCTCACCCACAGACCCCAAAACCCGTCTGACTCCACGGGGTCCTTCCCAGCTCTGGGCTGAAGCCAGCAGCGTGGGCTCCGCTGCAGCCCCTTCCTCGCCGGTGAGCTCTACACGTGGGCCTTTTTGCTTCCACAGGACTCGATGACACTAATGCCGTGAGACCTGGCATCTCTTCTGACCTCACCGGGCTTTGGGGTGGGTGGGGGTACCCCGTCCTCACACCCCGAGTCCAGAGCCACCCTCTGAACCTCGCGGCCCCCGCAGGCAGTGGTCTGAGCGTGTGTGGACGCTCGTCTTTGGCTGAACTGGCCGTGGGGCCACAGCTTCACGCATCCGACCCCAGCGGCCCCAGCGCTGCTGGTTCTTGGGTGAGACGTGGGTGAGACGTGGGTGAGACGTGGGTGAGAGAGGACTTGAAGCACGTTCAGAAGCCACAGACGGGAGGAGAGGTGGGCCAGGCCGGTAGAGAGCATGTATTCGGAGCAGAGCCCTGGGCCCCTGACCCATCATGATCCCCGCGTGCTCTGCGCACGGCAGGGTCGTAGCCGGCTGTCCCCTGAGCTTCCAGTTCAGGGGTCGGCGGGCCGGCCCGGGCAGACGGCCTTCCCCAAGTGAATCCGAGAGGAGCTTCAAAGCCAAGGTCATCCCAGAACGTCCAGCGCCAAAGGGAGTGCTAGCAACAGCTACACGCGGGGACAGCAGGTCTGACCGGAAGCTGTCCCGGCCCCCCGGCCTGCACGGTCACCCCCAGCCTGAGTCCGCGTCCATCCCCACCCTTGCTGCTCCCCTTACTGATGGCTGGCCACCCCATCTGCTGACCCACTGGGCAGCCGGGCCCTGAAGGTGCCCCTGAGGGCCCCACGCCCTGGCCCCACCCCGCCCTGGGGGAAGGGCACGGCTGGGACCTGCTCCTGCACAGCCCAGCTGGGCCAAGGTCACGCCAAGGGTGCGATTGCGCCTCCTCGCCTTTCCCTGCACCGCGGCCCATGGGAGGGAGTGGTGATGCCCCGGCCCGGCTCCCGGTCCCGGGTGGGTGTCCCACAGCCAGCAGGGCGCCCACCCCACTCGCACACATGCCCCACCGCCCACTGCCACACGCACACTGCCGCCTGGAAACGCTCAGGGCACGAGGCCGCCATCCCCACACCCACACACTCAGACGCCAGGGACATGTGCGGGCAGCTGCTCACCTGTGCTGCCGGCCGGCAGGTGCAGCAGCCAGAACGCGGAGACCGTGTCACCGACCGTGGACCCCGGCGGAAGCGGCCCAAAGTCACCGCCAGCGCCCAGAACACGGCGTTAGGGACGGCGCTTCACATCCGGGGACTCCACCAACCGCACTGTCTACATCACTGATGTGCATCCGCGGTCGGGAGTCAGCTGTTGGCAATGAGATGCTCGTGCATCCACGTCGGGAATCGGCGGCTGCAAATGTGAAAACAGTTTGTGGCGCAGCTTTCGTGCAGGAGGACATAACAGTGTATCTTGTGCAGGAGACACAACTTGTGCAGGAGACACAACTCGTGCAGGAGACACAACGTATCTCTCGTGCAGGAAACACAAGTATTTCTCATGCAGGAGACACAACGTATCTTTAGTGCAGGAGACACAACGTATCTCTCGTGTAGGACACACAAGGTATCCGCAGACACAAGCGCGCCGCAGTGATGGACAGAAATGGGCAACAGGTGCTGGGGGAAGCCGAGAACAGTGTCAGAGTGACAGAGAATGGTCACAGGTTTGGTATTTCCACTGCGGTGTGGCCCTCAACAGAGGATACGCAGCGACACAGCTGTGTTGTGGGATCTTACGATAGAAAGTAAAGTCGCTTAGCCACGGTATGTTACCACGAGAAACACACGTTAAGGGGGAAATTAGCCCTTAAACACATACAATTTCCAGCTGTCAGCTAGACCTCGGTAAATCAGGAAGACAATGGAATCTGATTCTGAACCGTTCACACCAGCAACGTTCTCGTGGCCGTCTGAACTTAAACCAGCCCACCGTCAGCCTTCCGTGGGCCGGTGAGATTAATTAAAATAAAGAAATGGACAAGGAAAAACGAGTCAATTTAAAATGAACAATAGTAAACGTAGTCGATATTATTAGAGTACATGCTGATTTGTTCAAGTAAATCATACTATTTCAAGGAACAACATTTTCAACTTCCACCTGGAGAACACACAAATCAGACACTTGATGAATTTTTAAGTTTGATGAAGTTTTAGAAGTGAAACTACTCCTATGACCACCCACCACCCTCTTCTTGCCCAACCAGATGCGAGCTACGAAAATATCTAGAAGTAACCAAAAGCTTATTAATTAATGTAGTTGTTTGAAGTATCCAGACAGCCTCCTTCCTCTCTAGCAACCCTAGTTATTATTTGGATATGAATTATTATCTTTGTCAGCTCAAAGGTAATTTCTCAAGGATGAGAAGAAAATTAGAAGAGGGAGAACTATATGTGTGTGTGTGTGTGTGTGTGTGTGTGTGTATATATATATATATATATAGTCTTCTGCTAGTTATGCCAGCTTCTATGTGAGCACACATATGCAAACCCATACGTACATATATGTGTGTATATGTGTGTGTGTGTATATATATATATAGTCTTCTGCTAGTTATGCCAGCTTCTATGTGAGCACACATATGCAAACCCATACGTACATATGTATACAGGTACCAAGAGGAAACTATACCAAACTTGTAACAGTATCTCTGGGTCATAAAGTTGTAGATTTTTTAAATTTTCCTTATACTTTTCTGTATTTTCCAACCATTCCATAATGAACAACTGTTTCTCTTAAGAGTCAGGACAAACGTGCATTTTTTAAGAGGGAATTAACCTGCATTTGTTCAAAATGGAACAGGGGCTTCCGGTTTACGCTTCTTCGGTGTTGGGGACCCCGAGGTCCCGGCCGGGGTCGGAGGGGACTGTCTGTCACCGTGTGCGGGGCACGGGGGGAGAGACGAGGAGACGCTGGGGGCGTGAACAGGGAGGGTGGGCTCCCAGCTCCTGCCCAGAAGCTCTGGTCACCTGAGTGGGAGCCGGGCGAGGCGGGAGGGGGCTTCCCAGCCGAATCCCAGTCCTACCAAACCACACAGGCCCCGGACGCTCCAGCCACCAAGTCCCACTTCCGGGATGCTGCTGTCCGCAGGGGAGGGGACGGGCCGGGGCCACGCACGGCGGAGAACATTAAAGACGTTATTACACAGAACAACACTCACCATTTAATGTGAGCGGCGAGTTATACGCATACGGCTCACGCTGCTGTGTGGTGTGTTCCAGAGCAGCTAAGAGGGTGAATCCTCACAGTTCTCACCACGAGGAAGACAGATGTCTGTATCCACATGACAGATGAGGGTTGTGATTATCTGTGCGGAGCGTGGGGACGTTTTCACAATATACAGAAGTCAACGTGCTGTACGTCAACCCTCTCTCTTTAGAACTGAAAGAAGTTTGAAAAAGACAAAGCCACATATGGGTTGTTACCCCAATTTTATGACAAAAAATATACACACACACTCACTGGGAAAGTTCTATGTTAACAGGAGTAGTCCCTGGGAGGTAGGATGACGGGTGATTATTTTAGTTTCCTTTGTATTTTCCAAGCTTTCTACAATGAGCATATATTAGTTTTATCATCTGCAGAAAGAAAAAGAGGAATGATTAACGTCACCAACACACATATTTATAAGAGGCCCCAGATCTCAGAAGGGCCCACGCGCGAGACCACAGGGGGCTGGGGACCGGGTGGAAGTGGGGGGCCGCTGCTGGACACCCCCCACCCCCGCACTCCATGGACGGGCCTCCAACGTCACTTCTAGGCCGTGAGAAAACCCGGGTGGTTATTAAGCGGGACACAGATAAGACAGGGGAGCAGAGCAGGCGTTCCTGCTAGCGCAGGGAGGGACGGTGGAACCTTCTAGACTCACACGAGTAGAATGCTGATCTCTTCACGGCCAGAGCAGGACCCTGCGCCCCCTCCGGTCCCCTCCTGGGACCGTGGGAACGACTTCCCGTAGGGGACACAGCAGAGCAGGTAGCAGGGTCCTGATGCTGGCGATTTCCAGGAAAGGATGGTGGGGGAGGGGGCATCACCAGACCCCGGTGACAGAAGTCACATGTGGCAGCCGTCACGGTGACAGACTGCGTGTGGCAGCCGTCACGATGACAGAAGTCAGGTGTAGCAGCCATCATGGTGACAGACCGTGTGTGGCAGCCGTCACGGTGACAGAAATCGCGTGTAGCAGCCATCACGGTGACAGTTAAAATGTTAAATAGTTGCTACTGTAACATCCACGCCCAGGGCCACGGCCTCTTAGCCCCAGACCCTGAGACGTTCTCACGTTCCAGCAACTCGGTCACTGAGCCCCGGGGGACGGGAGGGGGCTTCCAGAACTTTCTATAATACATGACCCCATGGCCCCCGCCTCCCGCACACCGGCCTGCCCCACACTGACGAGGAAGACTGGGGTCTGAGCCCCGGGCGAGAGCAGCCCTCACGCAGAAGAGCCTGTGAGCTCCAGGCGTGGGCCGGCGACAGTGAGGGGACATCCCTCAGAGGGGACCCTGGTCCCATGTCCACGTTAATCCGGGAAAGGCCTCGTCACCGGGCAGTTGGTTGTCGGGAAATTATCAGCACCCTCTCGTTACCTGTAACCATTGCGATTCTCTTGTTCCCTCCCTGGACCACCACGAAATGTAAGCCAAAGTCCACATGGGAAGAGAAGCAACGGACTCAGATCTGCCCTGGATGAGTGGACATTTAACCGAATCACAGAGGAGACTGTTGAGCTTCCACTGGACCCAGGAAAAGTAGAAAACCAAAGTGGCCAGAGCCGTCATCACGTATTTATAACCGTCCTCCGAAGAGAGGCCAGTTCTGTAACAGGCTCGGGTTTTAGTTCAGAGCCAGCTACGGCCGGAAGTGAACACGGTACACGCGGGCGCTGAGCCGAGCGGTCCCGATGAACCCGGGCCTCACGGGAACCTCTGGAGGCTTTTAACATTCAGTCCAGAAACAGAACCCTTTCTCTAACCCATCCCGGAACTGATTTTGGAAAATCAAGGCTGTGGTGGACATGCGTTTCTGACCAAGTGTTCAGAAAGCAAGAGGACAACAGTTTGGCAGTTTCTGAGTTAAACAGGATTGCCGTCTGACCAGCAGCTCCTCTCCGAGGTGTGGACCCCAAAGAACCGAGAACAGGGGCTCAGTTAGTAACATGGGCTCGACGCTTGGTGGCTGCGTGGTTCACAACAGCCACGAGGTGGGGACACCCCGCAGTGGAATATTACTCAGCCCCAAAAAGGGCTGGTGTACTGACACAAGCCACAGTGCGGGTGAACCCCGGGAACTCCGCGCTGAATAAGGAAGCCACACACAGAGGCCACAGGCTGTACCCCATCTGTCTGAGACGTGAGGAACAGGCAAATACACAGCTGGAAAGCGGGGGGCTGGGCGGGGATGGGGACCTGCTTCCCAGGTTCAGGGCTTCATCGTGGGGTGAGGAAAGTGACCTGCAATTGGATGTGGCAACAGCTGCACAACCGTTCTCTGCACTACACGCCACAGAACTGTTCACTTTAAAATGATTCAAGGGAAGCCAGGATGGCTCAGTGGGTTGAGCGCTCACTTTGTAGCGCTGGGGACCGGGGATCGAGTCCCAGCCCCGGCCCGGCCCCGGCCCCGGCCCGTGCGGAACCATGTGCTGAGCTGGGGAGTTCCCCCAGTTCAGTTCTCTCTCTGTCTCTGTCTCTGTATCTCTCTTTCTCTGTCAAAAAATTAATAAAATAAATAAATAAAACTTAAAAAAAAAAAAGATTTATTAAAATAAATAAATAAATAAATAAAATGGTTCAAGTCAAGAACTTTGTTGTATATATTAGACCCAACCTTTCTCTTAAAGGCAAAAGTGGGCTGTGAGATCCTGAGAACATGGTCTCGTGACCACAGCTTTTAGAAAGCAACAGCTTCTAAGATAATTCTCAGCACCATCTTCATCATCAGCTTCAGCATCATCAGCATCAGCATCACCACCACCATCACCTTCACCTTCATCACCATCACCATCAGCATCACCAGCAGCATCACCTTCATCGCCTTTATCACCATCATCACCATCATCACCATCACCTTCATCACCAGCATCATCATCATCACCACTATCACCATCACCATTACCACCATCACCATCACTGTCACCATTAGCATCACCACCAGCATCACCATCAGCATCACCATCACTACCAGCATCACCATCAGCATCTCCATCATCATCACCATCAGCATCACCATCATCATCACCATCAGCATCACCATCACCACCAGCATCAGCATCACCATCAGCATCACCATCAGCATCACCATCAGCATCTCCATCATCAGCATCACCATCAGCATCTCCATCATCAGCATCACCATCAGCATCACCATCA
>PVKE010010306.1:0-35371 GCA_004027555.1 Craseonycteris thonglongyai | reverse complement strand
GAAGGGTGGGCTCAGCAGTGCAGTGTGGGGCCAGGAACAGGGCTGAGCCGGGCCATGTGTCCCACCCTATAGGGCTGCTGCTGCCAGGCCCTCTGGGGCAGAAGAATGTGCCAGGCACCTGTCTTGGTCCCGGGGGTACCCAGAGAGAGCCCAGGCACAAGTGGGGCTTAGAGAACCCTGATGCTTCCCCTGGCACCCTGGGAACAGGGGTAAGGTGGTCAGCAGCTCTGTGGCTGCTGTCCACACTGCATGGCAGCTGCAGGCAGCAGGCAGGGCTTGGGTCCTCGGGCACATGCTGATTCAAACCCCACTCTGACAATCAAGGTCAAGGTGCAGGCTGGCATAGTGACCATAAGTCTGGCATGGCAGATGGCACTTTATCCCCAGGTCCCTGGCCTGCAGTTGGCTTGGTGGAGCCCAGGCTGTCTGTGGATGAGCAGGGGTAAGGCAGGAGCAAAGGGGAAGAGACAGATGATCAGGGCTCCATTCTGAATGGGCTTGCAAGGCAGAAGAAGTGAGTTCCAAAGAAGGTTGGCAGAGAGTTTCCGCAGCCCAGGCTCCAGATGGAGGTCAGCAGCTTTTTCTGTCCTGGTTCTGAAAGTGTGGCCCCTTTCTGCTTGCAAATCACTTTTTTTGCCAAGCCTCTGGGCTCGCAGAAAGAAGGTGGGGATTCTGTGGCAGCACCCACTGGGGTCATGGCCAGGATTGAGGTCAGCAGTCAGAGTTGGATGAGGTTTGGATACTTGGCTTCATTTGTTGTCACCATCATCTCACCACCTGTACAATGCACAAATGCCCTACCTCTTTCCACCAGTGTCTCATCTCTGCATTTAGAGCTCTTTTTCCTGATGGGGGACACTGAGGCAGAGAGGCATGTGGCCCCTGGGAAGTGCCACCACCAGTCAGTCAGTCCTGCACTGACTGGAAGAACAGTGTGGGGTGCTTGTCCATCTGCCCAGCGCTGTGTCTCCAGCACTGCGGGCTGGGGAGGAGGTGTTGCCTCCTGCCTCAGCCTTCTTCCCCTGGTAGGGGAGAGCATGGGATAAGTGACATTGTCTTAGGAAACCAGCAGCTGAGTATTTGAACATGCATGGTTTTAAGTTCTGGGAGCTGGTCCCACGTTTGGGACTGATGAGGTGATCAAGACCCGAGGAGAGGAGAGGGGATATAGACCAAGAGGGCCAAGCACAGACAGGAGCACGTGACACTCAGAAAGTGTGGCACTCATGTACAAAAACACTCTTTAAGTGATTGACGTGTGTGGTCGGCTTGATGACGGTCCCAAAAGATGTCCCATGTCAAATCCCTGGAGCGTGTGACTGTCACCTGATGCGACAAAAAGGGCAAGCTCTGCAGATGTGATGAATCCAGATCTCGAGATGGGGAGATGATCTGGGATTATCTGGGTGGGTCCTAAATGTTATCGCTGGTGTCCTTAGAAGAGAGAGACAGAGGAGATCATGTAAACAGAAGAGAAGGGGCCATATGACCACATAGGCAGAGGGGAGTGATATGGCCACAAGCCAAGAGTTCCTGAAGCTGCCAGGAGCTGGGAGGGGCAGGAAGGACCCTGGTCTGGGGTGTCTCCAGTGCCTTGATTTTGGTCTAGTGACAGTGGATAAATGGCCTCCTGTGCTCCAGGGCAGTGAGAACGTGTACTGCTTCTGTGTGAGCCCCACCATGTGGCCATTTGTTATGATGCCCCAGGACGCGCCTGCAGCCCACCTCTTCCAGCTAGCAGACAAAGGTCCTTGCCCACACAGAAAACCACGGGATCCACAGCCAGCAGGTGATACTTTCTGTGGAGGAATAGAAAGGTCATGGCAGCAAGGGGGTGGTCCCGTGGGCGGGTGGGGAGAGGGCTGGTTGCTGCATTAATTGGAGACAACTGGGTCCCGCACTGAGAAGATGGGAGCTGACCAGACTTGGGGCCATAAAGAGTGAAGGAGGAGCCTTCCAAAAGTAGAAGTGGTGGTGGTCAGACACCTGAGTCTGGTGTGATGGGGACCACCACCCCAGGGGCGGCTGCCTGCAGGGATGAGACAGAGCTTGCACTCATCCCATCCTCTGAGTCCCAGCCTGGCCCCTACCCTGCTCTTTCACCGCTGATGCATTACCCTCTGTGCCTCAGTTTCCTCACCTGCAGGGTGACCCCTGACTCTTAGGATGGTAAGGATTTGAAGCACCGAGACAGATCCTGTCCCTCGGAGGCGAGTGTGTGGCCAGCACTGTCATCTCTGGTGTCACATCGTCCTATAACTTCAGGCCTTCCTTTCTGTCTTCTCATCTCCCTCCAACTGCCACTTCTTGGTCTTGTCTGTGACAGTATGAGTCCCCAAGGAGTCCAGGCCACTCCCCACCTGCAAGAACTGAGCTCCTTCCTCCGTGTGTGGCCTGCCTCCTGCCTCCTCTCCATCTCCATTGTCTTCATAGAAAACAATGAATTCCACTTATCCAGCTCAAAACACTCAGATGCAGAGACACATGAAGTAACTATCTTCACCCCCAAGTCCCACTGCCCGAACGTGGCTGCTATTGGTGGCTGGCTGTGTCCCTCCTCCTGGCCCCCTGCCACACTGAGGCGTCCTTTGCGTGCATTTACCGGTATGTGACTGCAGTGGGCTGCATCACACTCACTGCCCTGCAGTTGACTTTGACTTGCTGTGTGTGTCCAGCTGCCATGTAGCATATGGAGAGACCTCCTTCCTTCTCTCCCGTTTAGGTAATGGGCCCAGGGCCTCCTGTGGGTAACTGGGCGGCTTCTCTTGAGTGATTATACCCAATCTTGGCACACCTTTCCATCAGATTGGTTGCTCAAACCGCAGTCTCTGGGTCAGGTGCACTGTGGCCCGTTCCCCATCCTCACCCTCTCGCCGAGTTTGCAGAGCTCCTGCTAACTGCCTCTCACCTGGGGGGCTGGGGGGAGGGGTGGGGCAGCCCACCATAGTCCACGTGTGCTCCCTGCACATTTCAGCCTAAGCCCGCCCAGGTCCTCTGTGTATAAAACTAAGTGCTGTTCAGCCTTTGGCACCCTCACCCTGCAGCCACATGCTCCAGGTGGCTATGGAGCGCCTACGACTCAAACTGAGAGCCTGTGCTGACAGACTAAGAAAGGATGGGTTTTCTCTGGGGGCAGTGTCCCCCTGCTTCTTGCCCCCACCCTGGGTCACTCTGTGAGGGGATTGAGCTTCAGGCCATTTCTTAAACCACAAGGACCAGCCAGGTAGGAAACCAAGTGATCTGGAAACCTATCATGCTCCAAATGCCCCTTCACTACTGCCTCATGTAAATGAGGTTGTGTGTCCCCACAAAGGCACAACGGGGACCTCAGTGGGAGCCCAAGATGTGGCAGCCCAAGGCTGCCAAGTCAGGGTGCGCCTCTTGGCCTCTGTGGAGACAGTTTCCGGGGCCAAGTTTCATCTTTATCTAATTAGTTTCTGCGCTGGGAATCTGATGGACTGTTTAACCTTGCAAGATGAGGTTATTGCCAGCCCAGCGGGGATTTGTCGTCATCACATGTTGGCTGTGGGTTGGGCCTTACAGAGAATTTCTTTCTGGATTCTCCTGCTCTTTGAGCCAGAAACACAGAGAAACACGTCTGCTCACTCAGTGCATTCTGTGATCCGACTTTGCAGAGAAAAAAGAGACCCCAGGGAGTTGGGGGTGGGTACCCCAAGCAGAGAAAATAAGATGTCCTTGAGCATCTAGTGTCACCTCTCAGTTCTCGTTCCAATCAGAGCTCCCGAGAGCAGAGCCACCAGTATGTGGCAGCTGTGGCCACGTCCCTGGGTGACCACGTGGGGTCTAACCGCTGACATGGCCTCAGCCCTGCAAGCCGGGAGGATATGACTAAAAGGAGTGAGTGCAGGAGTGGTTCCACAGCAGCACCCATCTACTCGCTCCCTGGTGCCCACACACCCATGCTCCTCCACCATCGCAGCACCTCCTAGGGCCATGCCTGGGGTGTGATGAGTTAGCTCCGCCATCAGCCAGGCTTTGTGGAGACACCCCCCAGCCTGTGTGACCAGCTGGGTCTGACTTGCCATCTCACCAGGGACAGGAAGGTGTGGCCTGGGTGGTGTGGTGGCCACACGACAGCCCTCCTGAGATGTCTTCCTCCTAATACCTAGGGCCTGTGACTATGTCCCAAGGCCATAGGAATTAAGGACACAGATGGGACCTTGGCATTGAATCGGTTGACCTCGTCATTGGAAGTTGGTTCTAGAGTATCAGGCAGGCCCAGTATGATCAACAGGGTCCTCATCAGAGGGAAAAATTGGTATCAGAGCAGAGGGAAGAGAGCTGTGACAGTGCAGCAGAGGTTAGATTTGACAGGAAGGCACCACAAGCCAAAGAGTACAGGTGCCTCTAGAAATTAGAAAAGGTGAGAGACAGGTTCTCCCTGGAACCCCCGTCAGAGCCAGCCCTGCGCCCAGGAGACTAGTCTTCCAGCCTCCTAGACTGTGAGAGGGCAAGCTTGTGTTGTGTGAGTCACCACATTTGTGTTAGGAAAGTGTCTGTGAGTATTCGACACACCAAGATGTGGGCCATTGACAATGTACCCTGTGTGGGCAGTCTGGGACAGTGTCAGCCTTAAGTCTGTCACTCCCCAGGACAGGGAGTGAGCCATCTGTGCCCCACCAGGGCCCTGGTTGTTCCAGGAGCCTCCGAAGACCTGCAGGACCTCAGGCCGTGGTTTGTGGTTCTGTATGGGCCCTTCCCACCATGAGATGGCAAATTCTGTGTGCATGGGATCTTGGGGACCCATCTCGAGTCCCAACACTGCACACAGGGCTCGGTGGTTTGTGCAGGCAGTGCCCGAGGCATCTTCTCAGTGTGGCCTGTGCAGGGTGTGCAGTAGCCTAACTCCCCGCTCTTCACTGCCAGTGTCAGTGTCTTGGGGCTGCCCTACAAATGGTCACAAACTAGGCAGCTTAGAACACTGCAAATTCATTCTTCCAGCTCTGGAGCCAGGAGTCCCTGATCAAGGTGTCAGATCTGTCCTGTGCCAGCTGTGTGGCTTTGAGGCAGTCAGCAAACCTCTCTGACCACTGCCTCTGCATTCATAGTGGGAGGAAAGCAGTGCCTCCCTCCTGAGTGTGTTGTATGAGAGAGAGAATGGACATAGGGGCTCCACACAGCACCTGGTATGTTGTGAACACAGCACTGTTGTCATCATTGGTGCTGTTTGTTATGTGCATTCACGCTCATAAATGCATGCCAGTCATCTGTCCTTGGACTGCCATGCTGTTCTCAGTGATGTTGAAGGAAAGGGGGAAGAGGAGGGAGGGAAATTCTAGTGAGTATGTTTTAGCTGAAATTGGTTTTGGTAAACTCAGACATCTTGGAATCCTCTGATGACTAGGAGTGAGTATTTTGGAGTTTGGGGATAGAAGGAGATTGGAAGTCAGGCTGGTTATCTTCTGAAGATATCTTTCTGAAGGGAGGAAGGGAGGAAGGAAAAAAGGAAGCAAAGCAATATAGACACAGCTGGCCTTGTAGACGGCAGCAGTCACTTGGAACCACTCAGATTGCAGACAAAAGAGTATCTGCATGGGCAAGTTAGAGACAAGCAATCTCATTAGAGCATCAAGGAGCATGTCGGCTGGCCCAGCACAGGAAAGGCAAGAAGGATGGCCTATAATGGGTAGCCATGTGGTGGTACTCTGTCTTTAATATGGAATAATGAGGGAAATGGGCGAATTAGGAAATCTTAAAGTTAAGGAAAGCAACTGGCTAGGGCTTTAGCCCCTGGAGAGTCTGATCAATTGCAGCCTGGAGACCAGCTGACTGATGTGTCTGGAGGGTTAACCAGCATGCTGCCCCGACAGCTCTATCCAGATGCTGTGGAAAATGGCAGTGATAACTCAAGTGTAGATGTGGAAGAGAGCCAATGGGGTGGGACCTTCTGCACAGAGAAAGGACATATGGCAGGAGACGCACACCTCGATCATAAGTCATTTTCCTTCAGTAGAGCCAAGCAGCAGCCCAGCTTAGAGGGGACCTGTCAGGGCACTGCCCCTCCAGGAGCAGCTCTGGAGGGTGTGAGCGCCTCCCAGCTCAGAAGGAACCTGACAGCTGGAGCCTCGTCTGTGCTAGCCCTGACGGTAGGGTATCTAGGGCTTGGTTTAAGTGGGGTGGCCATCAAGTGGGAAGCACCAGCCCCAGTGTCCAGGAGGAGAGAAGGCTCAGCACCATGCTGATTTCAAGAGAAGAATGTATGCTAATCAGCTCAATACATTAGAACATGAAGATGTTTGCATCGCTTTTCCAGATTGGAAGCCCCATCTATGGATGAGCTTGGCCATGAAAATGGAGGGATGCATCAGAATATCAGATGTGTCAGGTCTAGACCTAGGCCCTCCACTTTTCCTTCTGTAAGATGAAAGGGGCTGGTCCATCTCCAAGTCCCCATTGTCAACAGAAGGTCCCAGCCTGAGGTACAGGAAGAGAAGAAATTTTATTCTCTTCTGACTGTTTTGCAAACTGAGAAGCACAGCTTCTGGTAGAAATCCAAAATGCACTTTGTGGAGACAAAGGGGAAGCCACCTTTTATAGATAAAGTTCCTTCCCTGGTTTGCAATTGGTCCATTTTTATGCAAATAAAGAATTTGAATCGCTGACTTCTGATCAGTCCAAATAACACCATTTGATTAGTCAGAATCATGCTTTCTGATTGGTCATTATGGAGCCGCTCTCATTGGTCAGTATAAATGCAAATGAAGATATAGGTGCACAGTTCCAATTGGACTGGGCAGGTCTCAGCCCATTGGTAGTAAGATGATACCCGGAACTCCCTCAAAAGGGTTTTAAACAGCAGTAGGAACACAGTGCAGGAGACCCCTAGCTCAGTCCTGGGCTTTTCCCTGACATTCAGAGTATGTGAAAGGCAGGCATCTCTCAGCCGTAGCTACTAGACTCTGATTATAAGTTTGGGCCCAGTGAACCACAAGGAGTCCTTCTTGGCAGATACATTTGTTCTTGAGATTTATACCATCTGTGTCTAAAATCTATCGTTCTTTACTTCAGTTGGCTTCTTAGACACTTCCTGGCTCTGGTATGTCTTTTTGTCTTCACATAATGATGGACTGGTTATTATGGTCACTATACTCTGGACTAGTCAGGATGCCCAGGGAGTTTGTGTTATGGTTAAAAGGAAATTAATCTTGGCTAAGACCAAGAAAACCACTTTTATTTAGCTCTCATCTTCATGAACTGTGTCACTGTGAGATGAGGGGCTATCATCACATCTTCTTTGTGAAATTGAAGATTGTGCAGGACCTTAAGTCTATGTCACCAGGACTCATGGGTCCCTGTTGCCAGTGAGAAGTCAACACAGGAATGTGGCTCTTTCCTGGCTCAGACCTAACTTGGAGGCTGCTTGATTTTTCCAAAAATTTTAGCATCCTGACTTCTGTTATTTGCCCATATCTTTTGATATGAGACAGAGAGGAGGTTGTGCAGTAGAGGAAGAGAAGACAGCAGTGTGGCTGGAACAGGGAGATGGAGGAGACAGGGCACGGGTCAGAACACAGAGGGTCTTAGCCAGGTGGGCAATTTGGATTTCTATATCCAATTCCAATGGGAAACCACTGGAGTACTTAAGTGGTAGAGATACGCTCTGATTTAAATTTTTATATAAAAGAGTGAATTTAGGGAGACACCAATTTATATGAAAAAGATTTATATTTTAAAGTTTTATATTAAAATTGTGTATAATATACTAAATTTTAAATTAAAAATAAGTTTTATTATAAAAATCCATTATTTTGAGGGTGGAATAGTGACACCAAGGAAATGGGACTGTTTGGTGAAGCCAGGATCCCTACCTGGCCTTTCATTTCCAAGGCAGTCGGCCTCCCTTTTGGACCCCATTTCCATTCCTCTCTGCGGGGCACAAGGAACACCTCCCCGTCATTGTCCCTAACACATGTGAGCTGTATCTTTGTGTTCTCTTACAGCCATTCTTGGCAGGTAACGTGTGGTGGTGTTTAGGAGATGATTTGGGGTGACTTATTACAAAATAATGAGACAATTTAGTTTCAATCAAGTCTTTCCACATTATGGCTGCTATTAGGAAAACCATGTATTGCTGATCATGTTAGCAATGGGGAGGAAAATAGTGTGACAAACACTGGGCAGGGTGTTGTCCTGCCATTCTGTGACATGGCTCCCATAAGACCGCCTCTCGGAGTGGGTGTGTGGGCTCCATGGGGACGAAGCCCAGCGTCCTCACCGATGCAATGTGAAATGATGCTGCCCCATACCCATGCAGCTAGGTGGGCTCCCAGGAGCAGCATCAATTGTGAATGAATTGCCCACATTCATCGTCTCCCCCGCATGACACCAGCAAGCAGCCTTGCACAGATGTCTCTCAGAACACCAAGATGTCCCTGGGTGGAGAGCCGCATTTCCCCTGGGAACTATGGCTGTCTCCTCTTGGACCAGGCAGGGCAGGTGCTGGTACTCACCTGACCAGAAAGCAGGACACAGGGAGTGGCGGCGTGTGTGCCCATGGTCTGAGAGGTGCTGGCTTGGCAGCAGCAAGTGACAGATGACTCGGGGAACCCCTCCTGCTCACTCCCGGCCTCCAGGCCTTCCCAAGGACATGGCTGGCCCTGTCCCCACTGTCTGTGGAGCGGCCCTCTGTGGCCAGTGCTGCCACGGTGAGCTGGGCCGCCTGCCCACGCCTGGCATCTCTGCCCAGCTGGGACACCTGTTGAGTCCCCGGCCCCCCTGGAAGAGCTGACAGGCTCTCTGTTTAGCTGTGTCCTTTCTGATTGGCAGAGCCTGAGAGTTTCTAGGACAGCCACTGCCATTCTGGTCCCTGGAGCTCCCTCTTTCTAATAGTGTCCCAGTTCCTGCCTCCCAGGTTCTCTCACTGAAATGCACCTACACAAGGAGAGATTTAGATGAGGCTTTTCTTGGGCTTCCATTTCCTTGACCTGCAAAAGGTGGGGTATCCCCACAACACCTCTAGGAAGGAGCTTTCTGGGACACTAAACTCCTCAGTCTCTCTTAGGGGAGTCCTCCCAGGGCCTCCCCAGTACCCAAGCTCCAGTAGCCTCAGCCTAGATCCAAACAAACGTATTCAACACACCCACAGCCCACATTCAATATACCTTCTTACCGTGAAAAAATACTAAGATGATTCTAAGCATTCTGCCTTTGAGCTCATCTGCCTGGGAGTGGTAACTAACTCTAGTCATTCCCTCAGCAGCTCTGGACATTTCTTCACCATTGTCCACATACCCAGGAATTCCTTCAAAGGGAGGAAATTTAACCTGCAAGTGGTGTTCATATGCAATGATATGTTTATGGACACAAAACTGAACGAGTAATGACGTTCCACCTACATGAGATTTTGAAGACACTTAAACTCAGGCTCATTACATTATAGAGTTCACTGCTGGGTTTTGGAGCTCTAGGCTCTTGCAAGGCGGGATCACTGAGATAGTCCATAGACTCCCACAGACCCAAGGAAGGGTCAGCTCATCTGCATCCAGGTTCTGTGTCCCAGGTCTGCGTGCCCTTCCTGCCAGCCTTGGGCGCAGTGCCTTCCCCATGTCTGTTCGTTGCCTGACACCAGATTTCTGCCATGATACTGAAGTCTGGATACTTCCACTTCACACTCATGACTCATGGCTTGGGGGAGCTGTCACCCTCAGCGACAGCAGATTTTCATGTACAAATTGTTTCACTAGAAACATGGTTGTTGCCATGTGTGCAAGTCAACCCTGATTCCTTACTGCAGGATTCAGACCTGGTGGGGAAAAGTGTGGGGGAAGGAAGAAGGGGCCTGGTTGCTTTCCTATCATTTCAGCCTTCTTCAGTGCCTCTTAGGGAAAGTGGGGGCTGCCCCGGGCGTGGCTTGAGCTGCAGTCCAGCCCCTCACCACTTGGCTGTGTCCCTTGGACCTTGCCCTTGTGTGTAGGTGGCCAATATCCACGGCCCATGTGATTGGCTCCTCTGGCCTCTCTGTTGTGCCTCACAACCTCTGTCCATGTGGCCCCACCTCTTTCCGGTCTCTTCTTCGTTCATTCCTATCCATGTGTGGGTCTTCTTGCCACAGGAAGCCCTGTGGCCCCACCCCCTGCACACTTGTGTGGCTAGTGCATTAGTACTTGTCTTCCCCTTGGCCTGGAGCATGTTTTCAGAGGCTCCTGTAACCAGTGACCTCAGACTGGGTGACCTCACATGGCAGGAGAGTATCCTCTCACTGTTCTGAGGCCAGAAGCCTGAGGCCAAGTTGCTTGGGGGCTGTGCTCCCTCCAGAGGACCTGGGGGAGGGTCTTACCTCACCTCTCCCAGCCTCTGGTGTTTGTCAGCAGTCTTGTCTTTGCCTCTGTTGTCCTACAGCCTCCTCCCTGCTGTGTCTCAGCTCTCCCTCTGTTTCCTCTTACAAGGACAAGTCCTTGGTTCCAGAGCTCTCACTAAATCCCAGGTGATCTTGTTTGCAAAGGCCCTATTTCCGAATAAGGTCACGTTCATAGAAACTGTGGGGTTGGGACTTGAATGTATCTTTTGGTGGCTTACCATTCAACCTGCGACACCTGACATTTCCATAATGGCCAGACAAGGCCTGACGTGTTCCACAATGCCAAGTCCCCAGTCCATCACCTAACTCTGAGCAGGAAGGTGTTCACTTTTCAGTAATGGCTGCCTTCATTCACTGAGGAAGGTGCTTAGTAGAGTCACTGGCCCCCGTTGCCCCTGAACTTCAGTCCCAGGCCAAACCCCAGCCCCAGTGAGGCCAAGAATAAATGTGGCTGTTTGAGCTGACAGGGGAGCCCTCCTAGGGGAAGCTATCTGGTCTACCCCAGCCGTTGGGCATGGTTCTTCCCACATGGGGCGGTGCCTGCAGAGCCACCAGGGCCCCTCATGTGCAGGCTTCCTGTGGCTCTGCTCACACCTCCTCCAGGACCCAGCCTTGCTTCCAAGAGAGCATATCAGTGGCTGACAAATCCTAAATGCCAGCTGCCACCACTGGCACCTGCGACCTCCTGGGCCCAGGTGCAATGTAGCTTTCCCTCCAGGCCCATCATGGGGCCCTCCTGGGATGAGTGGCCAGGCTGGGCTGGGCCATGCATTAACTTCTCCTGAGACCACAAGGTGTGTTTGCTGTAATTCCCTGAGGCTTCGAAGGTCATAGTGACTTCTGGGTCAAAGCAGAGCTTCTATCTGAGCAGAGCTCTGTGTGATGCCCGAACCACCTCCACCCACTAGGACAGATGGCCCTGCCCTGCTAGGCCAAGAGAGAGGGAGCCAATAAGTATCAGGCCAGCTGTGCTGTCCCCGAGGGAGTGTGGGGGGCGGGGGGACAAGGATGGCTGGTGGGATATAGATGGTGTGTGAGGTGCACAAAACCCAAGTGGTCTGGGCAGCACTGGGTCCTATGGGCAGAGTTAGGCCAAGGAAGGGCCATGTACCTGGTGCTGGGCAGAGGTGGTTGTTGGGGGCCACGTGTGCAACCAGGGAGATCAGGGCTCAGGACCCTCCAAGTGGGCATCATGTTTCCAGAGATTCGGGGGCTGGTTTCAAGCAGATACTCATGCAGAAAAAAGGTTTAGGAGCAAAATGCTCTGGCGTCGGTGGCTGGGGCTCTTAGGGAGCCTTTTCTTGGACAGGGGAACAGGAGCGGGTTGTGGGGTTCACACCAAGTGAGCTGGGGGCCAGGCAGCCCTCCCTGTGGGAGGTTCAGTGGGTGGCTGTGGGAGGCTGTTCGTGTCTGCATTATGGTGGGGGAAGCTGTGAACACAGAAAGGTGAAGAGGCCTGGTAGAGAGAGGGTCCACTCACCACAGAGCCTCCACCTGCCTCCCGCCCCTTTCCCCACCCACTCCTGTGGTTCTGGTTTGGCTAACTGCCAGGCTGGCTGCGGTTTCTGATGGCAATTAAGAGGATGGCTCCCTGGGACTCTCCTGTTCCACCCAGCACTCATGGGTATCGACCCATCTGACCTCAGCAGAACCCTGGGAGGCCTGTGGCTTATTCTCTTGCCTTGTGATGTGAAGGGAAACTGAGATTTAGAGAGACCTGTCACTTACTGAACATCAGGCAGGATGGCCAGTGGGTAACCCTGCCTGCAGGCTCCCGGGCCCTGGACTCTTGCCCATGCTTCAGATCGTGTCTGGTGGGCTGTGCAGGGCTGAGCCAAGGGAGGGGCTTCAGACATGACCGAGCTCCCAGAGCAGAGTCTCCCTGTCCTTGGCAGGCTGTCCCCAGAGCAGGAGGCAGAGTGAGAGCCCAGTGACTGCCCCACCCTCCCGAGTTGTTAGACCACCCTGGACCAATCATCCTGGGTTGCATGGTTAGCCAGCTGTCAAGGTGTGTGTGCCCACTGTGCTGCTGCCCCTTCCCTGGAAGATGGCCACCTTTACGTGGCTGTCTGATGCTGTGGGGGTGGGGCTTGGGAGTGGGTTAGGGCAGGTGTGCCCCCTCCAGCTGTGTCCCTCAGTCTCTTTAAAGCTCCCTGCCTCGTCTGTGCAATGGGAAGCTGCTCATAACCTTATGCACATGTCCTCCCCCTCCCCCAGGGGTCCCCATCCTGGCTTGGTTGTGCTGCTCCCCCATGGCTGCAGGCAGGGTTCTTTCTGCTCACGTCTAGCCCTCCCACGCTGGCCCCTTAGGACCCCAAGGAAAGCCTATCCAGGGTACCTCCCCTTCTCTGTGGTCCCAGCTCCAACTCCAGACTTACTTCCCGGGCAGCCCCCAAGGTGGGGGAGGGCTGCATTTAGCCAAGGTCTTGCAGCCAGCCTCCCCGCAAGTCCAGCAAGTCTGCATCGGTCCTGTACCCCCACTGCTTCCGGTGGGGGGGTGGGGTGCAGCAAAGCATCCTTCCTGTAGCTGATGGGAGGCTTCAGCAGCTGACACAAAGTTGGACCTTTGGGTTTCTTTCCTTTAAAAGAAAAACTGCTGTGCCAAGAGGCTGACAATGTGGCTTTAGATTATGTTGCAAAGGGGGAAGCCCAGACCCCTTGTCCCCATGCCCACAGCTCCTCATCCCCTGAGGAAGGCTGTCACATTAGTGGCTGTGTTGCGACCTGCCTCCAGCTAGCGCCCCCGCCCGCATGCTCCCTCCCTGCCTCCCCTCCAGCAATCTGCAGCTTCCCTGCACCCTGAGTGACGTGGTTGCTCTCTGGGACGGAGAGGGGAGGATCGCTGCATCTCCTGGTGCTGGCTCGTTCAGGGAGCAAATCGAATTTGATTTAAAAAAAAAAAAAAAAAAAAAAAGCCCTTCAAGAAGAAGGAGGAAAAAAACAAACACTGCTGCCTCATTTGTCCTCCGGCTGATTTCATTTGTTTCCCGGAAGATGCGCCCGGCCCTGGGCTCCTCAGGGCACCGGGGTGCGTTCCTCTGGGTCACTCATCCTGCCTGCTTTCCGGCGCCCTGGAGCCAGCCCGCGCAACCCGCACAGCCCTCGGCCGCCCTACCATGTATGACTCCTTCCTCCGCTCACTCCTGCTCTGCCTCTGCCTGGCCCCCCCTCCGCGCCCCATTGTGCCGTGCCCGCCTATCCCGTTAGCCGGCTCCCCCCAGCTGCTGGCTCCTCCTGCACCCTGTGCTGCCTCGCTCCCTCCATGCTGCCCGGATCCAGCGAGCTGGGTGATTAATTGGCTATGATGATGAGCGTCCCCGGTGGAGGAGCAGCCGCGGTGATGATGACGGGTCACAATAATGGTCGCTATCCCCGGAATTCTCTCTACAGTGACTGCATCATTGAGGAGAAGACGGTGGTTCTGCAGAAGAAGGACAATGAGGGCTTTGGGTTTGTCCTGCGAGGGGCGAAAGGTAAGAGCAGCTGCTCCCAGCCCGGCTGCATTCACATGCCGTGTGTGTTGTGTGTGTGTGTGTATGTGTGTATGTGTGCGTGCGCATGCACATGCATGCCTGTATGAAAGACGCTCCCCAGCTCAGAAAGCAGCTTTTTTCCTGGAGGCACTTGGTTGCTAGACACCGTGTTCCTTAACATGCTGCCTTACTCAGAACACCGGGGCTTCCTTTAGGAATATTTTTAATTTTCTGTGCACAGTATTGCTCTGAACAAGCTCTCCCCCTCTCTTCCCCCACTCCTATTTTTCCTTTAAATCATGTTTTTAATCTACATTTTTGAGGCTTAGTTCAGCCCAACTGTGGCTACATTTGGGGCTCCTGGTCTCAGGTGCTCAGAATTACCTGGTCCTGAGTTCCAGGACCCGGAAGCTGCCTGGTCCTGGGAGTGGGCTCCGGCTCCAAGTGCAGCAGGTTTCTGTGTGCCTGCCTCTGAGGTGACTTTGCAAAGGAAATGTAGCAAGATGGTCCCCCCTGCCAGCAGCAGTCACATGATGTAACCTGTGGTGGGGGTCTCTGGGGATGTGCTCCACAGCGGTGCCCCCACTGCCAGCCCTTGACGTGGGGGCTCCCCTTCTGAAAGAAAACAAAATGGCATCGCCTTCCCATGAGAGGGGACAGCTGTCCACCGCTTGTGTGGGTAAGCCATGTGGAAGTTTTCACGCTGGGGGCCTGGCACCTGTGCTGGGGGAGGCCTCCTTCACTCAGGGAATGAGGCCTCCTGCCCAGGGCTCAGGCTGTCTGCTGGCAATCCAGAGAGAGAGAGAAAGAGAAAACGTGACTGTGTGTGTGTGTCCATGGCTGTCTGTGGTGTTTTCTTCCCTCCCCCTGCCTAGGCCATCTTCATCTTCCCACCCCATCCCCACCCCGCAGCCCCTCAGGACTCTTGCCCTAGAGTTTCACACAGTGGCCATGTGGGGCCCAGGAGCCTGGGCTCACCGTGCTGAGCAGCCGGGCCCAACCCTCCACTGGACGCTGGCTGCAGAACTATCCCAGGGAGCCCAGCTCCCACCTATACAATTCACTAACAGATCCCGGCTCCACAGCCACCCACTGGGTCAGTGCTTGGTCCTATCTGTGCTCCAGCTTGGTTGCGGGGCTATGGAGCCAGAGATTTGGCAAGTGGCTTATTGTGGTGTTTCTGTAGCTCCATGTGGTTATAGGGGAAACTTTTCCATTTTTAGAACTGAAAATGTTTAGTCACTGCTGCTTTTAAAGAAAATGACAGGCGTGTACATATAGACATGTACAGTGGAGCATGTTACTCCCTGTTTTTAGCAGAGAGGCCAAGAGATAAAGTGGTGGTGGCATCAAAATGCAGCAGGCTTCATTGCTGGAGCTGGTGTTGACCCGTGACATGCATGTCCAGTCCTTCCCAGGGGAGTGTTGGCCTGGGCCGTCCACTTCTGATGGGAGACACACGGATCTTTCTCCCAGGGTCCTGCGGGAGGGCTAGGGTTGCCCACTTGGGAACAGCTCCCAGGCCTGTAATGAGGTGTCCTTGCCTTCCCAGCGGACACGCCCATTGAAGAATTCACGCCAACACCGGCGTTCCCAGCCCTGCAGTACCTGGAGTCCGTGGATGAAGGCGGGGTGGCATGGCAAGCCGGACTGAGGACTGGGGACTTCCTGATTGAGGTAGGGACACATGTTTGCATCTTTTTGCATGGGGAGAGCACCAACTCTCCAATGGTTGGGGTCCATGGTCTTGGCAGCATGGCTGTCAGGCCAGCATGCGGGTACTGGTGGAGGCTGGCATGAATTTGAACTGGGTTGTTTTCACACACTGTGGGCGCCGTTTCATGGAGATGCGCGTGTTTGGGTTGTCTTTGAGGCCTTTGCTATCAGAGGGTGGAAATGTATGTGGTGTTTGGCTGTGGGTCTTGAGGGAGAAGGAAGAAAGCTGTGGTTGCCACAATGTGGGGACATGCACAGATGTCCGGGCAGTTTCACTGTGACCATGTGACTAGACAGCGGGAGGGCCCGTCGCCCGTTCTTGTGCCGTAAGGGTAGGCTGGAACGCGCAGTGCACTGGCTGTGGCTTGTGTGGGGTCTATGACATGGGTGGCCAAGAGTTCGTTGATTCATAAGTTGCAGTAACTAGCCTCTTGATGGAAGACAATGGCCTTCAAAGACCCAGGAGCCTGGGCAAGACAGGCAGCTGCCATCGATGGCCCTGAAAGGGACTTGCAGGCAGATGCTTTGGAAATCAGCTTTGGCTGGTAGGTCAGAGGAAGGCGCGTTCTCATCACTGAGGAGCCCATGGGATGGGCACTCTGCTGGTCTCGAGCTTTTCCTGGAGCTGGTTGGGGTGCATGCGCTGTCCGAGTCCCAGCACACGGGAGCTCACAGCCCGGGGCACATTTGGGTGTGACTTTCAGTCCTGTTGTGCAAAGGAATGTGTTACTCTTTGGAAATAGTAAGGGTAGGAGAATAGGTGGGGCCTGAGAAAAATTCCTTTCGAGAGGCTGGGTAAGCTCAGTGGCCCTTGTCAGAGTTCACGTTTCTGGGACACGTGTTCAGGACACTAGCCCTGAGCCCTGTGTCTTCTGCTTTGGAAATCGATGTGCAGGTGGAAGGAATGAGTGCATGGTGTCTGGCCAGCCATGTGGTGGTCCCTGCCATTGAGACAGCCAGATGCTTGTCCATTCCCTGAAGAAACAGGCCCGAGCCATGGCAAGATGGCTGCTGGAAGTCATTTGTCTCCACTGTGCCTAAGCTTCCAAAGGGTCCTTCCCAAGCCATGACTGCTCCCGACCTCATTGTTGCTACAGACTGTGAGTGATGGCGTCACCACTGGGGGAACACCCTTGGAGGGGTAGAGCCAGGTGCAGTGGACAGGGCTTCCTCCCAGCATCTTGCCTTGGTATCATTTTGTTTGCTGAAAGGTATATTTAAGTTACGACTGACCAATCAGAACCTGGCTTGGATTATGCGTGGGCTCATGTGGATGGACTTTTGTCCACTTAAACTGGGGTGTGTGTGTCCAGAACATTGGCAGCTGGAGCCCACTGTGTTTCATGGGTTGGCTTGGTTTGCAGTCTCATGAAAGTAAAGGAAGATGGGGCTGAATCATCTTCTGTAGGATGTGGTTGTGATGTAGGTCTCTGTCTCGTGTGTGTGTGTGTGTGTGTGTGTGTGTGTGTGTGTGTGAGAGAGAGAGAGAGAGAGAGAGAGAGAGGCACCAATAGGTTGGTATTGCTGTTGTTGGTCTTAAATTATAAATGAGGGATGCACATGTAAGCACACCCCCTGTTGTTAGGCCCCTCGGATTGTTTCCTGAATAAACGAGTAACAAAAGAAGCATGCAGCTGCCTCGGAGCAGGCACTGGGCCATCTCCTTGCCCAGGGAGGCAGAGCTGGCAGGGTTGGCAGGTGGACCATGTCCCCAGCACACCTGGGCTGGGCAGAGAAGGCATGCCACCAGGTCCGATTGGAGCCTCCATGGAAATTGGGAGCATTAAAAGTTTCTGCACTTCTATTTCCAAAGCATCTCCTTTGACATTGCTTTTAACCTCTGATATGCAAATATATTTGCTGTTTTGGAAGAGGTTTTATATTCTAGGTAATGTCTGCATTCCAGGATTCTAGGAATGCCTGGCCCTGGGAAGCATTAAGGCTCTGTTAGTGTAGTTATGTTACAAATGACCCAAAGGAGGACTGGGCCCTCCGAGGCTCCTACCACAAGTTCTGCAACCCAGAGGATGGGACTGGAGCCTGGAGCCCAGCTCCTTCCAGTTCATTTCCAAGGCTTCCTTGAGGGGCTCAGAAATTCTTCAGGCACTTGGACTAAAAAGACTGAGCTTCTCCATTGAGTTCTTCTCCTCGCTACTAGATTCCACCACTGGAATATTAACATTTATAGCCTGATAGCTGCATGGTTTCCCCTCCCAACAGGCAATGTTTTGTTGTTAGGGAAAAGCTGCTACCTTGTAGGCATTGTTTTAAATGGACTCATGTGTCTCTGCGTCTTTGTTTGGCAAGCAGCTGTTCCTTGAGTTGATGGGCTTCCTGAGCTCTTGGTGAACTGCAGGGTCCCATGTAGAAAGCTGCCCCAGGTGCAAGCTATCCCCACCCCTGCCCCAGCAAGCCTGCCTTTCTCTCTGCTGTTGGAAAGGAACCCAAAGCATGTCAGACGTTTGTTTTCTCTTTAAAAATGCAGCTTGCAGTTTGAACTGTGGGACCGAGGGCCCACTTTTGATGGGCATGTTCGGTCCTCGAAGCTTCCAAGCACCTCCAGAAATTCATACTTCCTTCTTGGCCTTTGTTGGAATATCCTGGCCTTGTCCTCTGGCCAGTGTTGTCCCTGTCATGGAGGGTTCCTGTTGTGTGTGCTTTCCTTGGGTGCTGACCCTCTAGGACTGATGTCTCTCCTGCCCTGGCATTTGGGAGAAGTTTGTTCTTTCGTTGTTGGTGGTATTGTTTCTTTGTAGCCCACCTCCCACCAAGAAGCAAAAGCTTTGAGTGAAATTTCATGTGAAAGGCCATCTTCAAGTTGGGAATTAGGAGGAAGGTGGGTCTTAGCGTGCATATGAGTTTTCAGAGGTGGGGAAGGAGAAGTGGGTGCCCTGTGGGGTGGGGGCATTTGAACGCAGTGGCGCCACAGATTATGAGTCACTGATTCCCCAGAGGCCAGTGGAGTTGAAGCTCTCCCAGAGAGCTGTAGGAATGGGCAGGTGGCAGCAGCTGAGTGACCCTGCGGGGACATGCAGCGGTGAGTGACGCTTAGAGGGACAGGCCTGGCAGGCAGTGACAGACAGGGAGAGAAGCAAGCAGGAGACCAGGACACACTTTTCTGTCTATGCAGGTCAAGTGTAAGGTGGGGACCCCACCAGCAAGGAGCAATGAGGGCCTATACCCCTTTTGATTGTGACAGGAAACCTGGTTCAGACTGGTTTAATAATGGTAGGAGTTTGTCAGGGAGCCTCCTGCTATTTCTTTGAGATTATCCTGGTTAAGTCTCCTCACCCCCACGACATGGGGCAGGAGAGGTCACTTACAGTGAGCCACAAGGAGGACATAGATGGCTCGTGGGTGAGTTTTATATCGAGTAATTAGGGAGACATGAAGGTTGGGATGTCATTTTGGTGGCTTCAGGGACTTGCCAAGCTTCATGGCCTGTCAGCCTCTTCCAGTGACACCTGGCCAGGTATCAGAGTTACTGCAGACCTTTCAGAAACATGGGCCTGGTGGCCAGCCCACACCTACAGAATCTGAATCATGAGGCAGGCGGTTGGGTGTCAGTGTTTGTAGAATGCTTTGTGACTTCCAGGGGAGCTGATGGGCAGGCAGGGTGGTGACTGGCTGGCCTCCTCATGCTGGCTTTTGGATGTCTTACTTTGGCGGTCAAACTAAAGAATAGAAGTGAATACTATGATCATCTCCTTGGACAGCCTTTCTCCCAGAGGCTCCCCATGTGGAAACCTTAAGTGTTGTTTCTTGTGTTAACTTTCATAAACTAAATTTACTAAAACATTTGTTATCTGAAGAATTGCTCATAATACGACTAACTGGTAAATATCGAAAGGACAAACAACAGTATGAGATAAGTATGACCCATGTCCTATAAAATAGCCCCGTTTTTTGATGGGCAAACTGAGATACAGTCAGGTTATGTCCATGGTTAAGCAGCAGATGAGCTGGGATCCTACCCAGGCTGCCTGACTCAGTGACACCAGAGCTCAGAGATTCATGAGAGACACTTTCATGTGCATGATGTACAAATGAGCAAAGGGTAAGAGTGAAACCAAATGATAAGCTGCCATTTTTATTTTCAAATTAGCAGGTGCTTTCTTTTTATTACCATATCCTTCACTTGTGGCAACACTCATGTGTTACTATGTGGAAAAATAAATTGCCATAAACTTTTTAGAAATCAGTGTGACAGTATGTAATAACCGTAAAGTCGAACCAGGAATGTTACATTCAGGAATCCATCCTGAGGGAATGATCTAAAAACCAGATGGAGATCCCAGTGTAGCCAAAAGATATAAGGGGGCTGGGGCATCAGGGGACTGCTTAAGGGACAGCTGCACATCTTCTGTGGCTTCATAAGAAGGCATTAAAAATTATGCTTACAAGGAGTTCTCAGTGCCAATAGGAAGTGGTTACCTTGTATTAGTGAAGAGGGCAGAATCAAAACTATGTGCACAGTATCATCTAAATTATACCATCTCCCCCCAAAACCAGCATAGAAAAAGAAGGAAAGGAAATATTAACCCCTAGGTGATTGGAATCATGTGGGATTATTTTCTTTTTTTTCAGACTTTTCTCTATTTCTCCAGTTTCTGGAATGACAGTATTAATTTTTTGACAGGTATTAATTTCATAAGTAGAAAATTATTCCTTAGATGAGCACTGCCTCGCACAGGTGAGCAGCGCCTACATGTCCAGGGCGCTGCAACTTGCTTTCCTAATGTGTTCTGGGTGGCAATTATTTCCCTGGGTCCGTCACTCACAGACTAATGCTGTGGTAGAGGCTCCCGTGGTTTTTGTGATTGTTTCTTAGCCCTGAAGTGGCCAATCTCGTTTTGTGTTAATTTCCTTGAATAGGGTTTTCCCTTGCAATTAACGCAGGCAGCAGTATCCTTCATCCTTGAAAACTGATGCCTGGGTTTGCTAATTCCTTTTTCCTCATATTAAATACTTGCACCAGAGGTGTCCTGGAACTGTTCTGTAATCTCAGTTTTCACAGAAGCAAGGACGCTAGGAGGGATGCCCTGGTGTTCTCCCCAGAGATTATTTGAGTAACTCACAGAATGTTTCTTGGGCTGGTACTCGAGGATGGGATTTTGAAACTGTAATGCGGGTTCTGAGGCATGTTCACCTAAACTATTGCTTCCAGCCGAGCTGGAGCTGTGAGCAACTGTTACAGCCTGGTGGCAATTGGTCTGCCTCACCCAGCGTCAAAATTAAATACCACACAGAGGAGAGGCAGTCTCCGTATGCATGTTATTAATCAGCACGTGCTTCTTGGGTCTCAGTGTCCCCGTCAGCAAAATGACAGGGTGCGAAGTAAGTCACCTGAGATGAACCCTGTGCCACCAGGGCTCCGCGCATGTGGGCTGCTGTCAGTGTTGGTCTTGAGAGAAGGCAGAGGGCCCACGTGTTGGGCACAGAGCTGGCATTCCATCAGTGTTTGTTGTTGATAATCATCTTGTCCTGCATCATCATTAATGATGCCTGACTCAGCAGAGGAAGCCAATGACTATCAGTTGAACTAATAATAATAATGTCATAATAAGTTGACTAGTGATTATCATAATAATAATGACAGATGTTTGTCACCACCATTGTTTCAAGCATGGAGCCGTTACGGAGCACACCTGCTGTGTACCGGGCACATGCAGTCTGGCCTTCCAGCCAAGAGTGAACTGGCTTCTAGGTGCCTGTCTCTGGAGGGGATATCAGCTACTGCAGGCAGCTGCCCACCTACTCCACCCCACCTTCCCATCCCCTCCACCTCCACCTCCCACATCCCTGGCAGGCATGCCTCTGGATCTGGCTTGAGCCTCTTCTCCCAGGGCACTCACTGTTTTGCTCAATTTTGTTTTGGCACAGGCCTAGCTTTTAGGTAATCTTAGAATTTCTATTCATAATTCTTACTTTGTCCTCTAATGACAAATCCTAGGGCTGAGGCCAGAGCCCTCCTGTGTTTTCTACAGGGCCAGGATCCTTTTCGGTCCACTTGTTCAGCCACACTACACAAGCGCACATCATGAAAGTCTTCATCTCATGTCCTGCTGGTGGCCCACATGGCCAGTCTAGGAGCCTTAGAGTCAATATCTTACATCATTTTAAATAGGTATTTAATTCAATAACTAAGTTACAGACCAGACTCCAGCTGATGTTAGCTGGAAGCTAGGACAACTTGGTGACTTCTCAACCTTGAGTAATGTTGATACTTCGGTTGTCAGGTTTTCTGGTTTCATGTCAGCAGGGCCCAGTGGCTCTCCTAGGTCCCTCTGAATGGACATGCTTTCTGTTCTGAAGCTTGATGGCTTTTCACGGTCCTGGGTTTGGAGAAGGCCTGGGCCCCCTAGTCAGCTTCCCACTCCAGCTCCTCCGCTCAGTGCGGGAGTAGAGGCCGTGGCCACCTTGACCTACCTCTCTGTCCCCTTCCTGGTCTTTGCTGAGGTCAAAGCTTCCAGCCTGATTCTGAGTGGTGGTTGGGAAACATTCCTTCAGTAGCAAATAAAAGTCAGCTGAGGAGCTCAGCTGCTGCTGCTTGCTTTCAATGATGCCAGGACTCAGGGCACACTGCTGTCATCACAGTCTCTCTAAGGCTCATAGCACTGGGCGCTTTGCTCTTCAAGGCTCTAAAGAGGCCACAGCTCTGGGGTGGGATGGAGGGGGGGCTGGAAGGCTGGTATGCTGGACCCCTTTCCCACAGCCCCTTGTAAGCCTCAGGGATAATTCTCCCATATTGATTGGGAACAGGTGGTCCAGGTTGCAGCACAGCCCAGAAGCCTGCTGAGAAAGTGGATGCAGGTGGCTTAGTGACTGCATATCTGAAGCCATGGATCATTCATTTTGGGGTTCTAATTTGAAGCATCACTGATTTCAATTTTGGTCTAAATAAAGATTCAGAATCACTTCAGGGGACCATGGCTGCTGTGCTCAAGGCTTTGTGGGATTGGCAGATGGCAGTGCAGTGGGGTGGATAGAGATGGGAAGGAGCCTGGGTCAAGGGCACAGGCTGTGCAGTGTGACCGAGATTTGAATCCAGGCTCTGCCACTTCTTAACTGTGTGAACTTGGGAAAATCCTTCCTCTCTTGACCTCAGTTTCTTAAACTGTAAGTATTATAAAAATGTGTATGAAGCACATGGCACAGTTCCTGGCAGAGTGAGCTCTCGACAATTGGTAGCAGTTGCACAAGTCATTTTTGCAACTTCATACATTCATTTTTGAGCTCATGTGTGCTATGGGGAGAAAAGGCATGAGTCAGACACAGTGTTTGTGGGGAACTCAGTCTGGAAGGGGAGCAAACAGCAGAGGGTGAAGGCCCCAAGATAGAACAGAAAAAGGAGTTCATGAAAGAGATGGTGTTGGCACTGCGCTTTGATGAGTTAGTGTGGTTTCTGTAGGCAGAACTGAGAAGGGACGTCTCCAGGGAAAACTTGCGGGATCAGGAATGTTCCCGGTGGATCTGGGGAGTGATCGGGTGTTGTGGAGCTAAGGGTGGCTGGAGCTGGTCCACAGAGGGCCTGGAAGGTCAGTGTAGGTAGATGGAACTGTACATGGCTGGTCAGTGGCAAGGAGCAATGGTATGTGTGCAGCTGGAGCTCGCCGGGGTCCTGAATCTCTTCTAGGTCCTGGATCTGTCCATGGTGCTGAACAGCTCTGTGTTGTTGGAATCCTCCATGGTTCTGAATCTCTCCAGCATTCTAGAGCCCTCCAGGGCACTGAACTTGAGGTCTGGGAGATGGAACATCCCTCAGAAGCAAGAGTCTGGTGTGAGGCCTGAGCATGTCCCCTCCCTGGTTGCCGTCACCTCCCATCCCTGTGTCTTTGGCCTTACTGGGCAGAGCAGCTTATAATTCAGTGAGTGCGTTGTTTGTCTGCTTGGTGGAGAAATCTCTTCTGTGAAGAGGGGTGAAACATTCGTGGTGTCTTGTGCTGTAAGCTTACCTTCGCTTCATTGCTGAGCTCTCAGCTCATGCCACCTTCTCAGAAAAGCCTCCTCAGGCCCCTCTCTCCAACACTCACGTGTGTGCTTCTTTCATCATCAGAATCATCTCGTGTTGAGTGGTTGACTTAACTGTTTGTCTCCCTCACGAGAATGCCTGCTCCTAGCATACCGGAGAGGTTTCCGATCTGGTCCCTCCTGTATCCAGTGCCCAGTATAGTGCCTGATGCATAACAGAGGCCCCCAAAACATGTGTTTGGTGATGGGCAGTCCTGGGTAGTGGGTGTTTCATTTCATTCTCATTTTGCAGGTGATGAAACTGGGAGATTGGGCAACTTGCTGGGAACCCACAGGGAGATCTGAATCTAGGCTGACCCCAAAGTTTGGATCTGACCGATGCCCCAGATAAGTTCTGACTCACCGAGATGTAATCTTATAATTGCCTTCTTCAACCCAGAAGGATGCTATAGACCCCACTCCAGTCTACATGGGGTGAGGTTCGCAGAAGATATGGTGAGCTAAGATTCCCTACCTTAGAAGCTTCTGGTTCAGGGATCTTAGATGTACCTCCTGACTCCCCTGAAAGGAGCCCTCCTGGGTTCTCTCCACCTGCCCTCCCTCCCACTCACCCATCTCCCAGTGCACTCAGCACACACTCATTAGCATTGATTTGTCTCTGTCTGCAGTGCCCTTTTGTGGGGAGTTTCATGATACAAGCAGTTAGGTTGGCAAATGAACTGAAGGAAAGCCTGTGCTAAATGTCCTGTAGGATCTTTTAATTGATGTAGTTTGTCAGTCCTGGGAATTAGTGTGTGTGTGTGTGTGCCAACAAGTAGAATTGAAATGGGCAGGGATGGGAAGGGGATATGGAAGGCTGCCATACTGTCTGAGCTGTAGAGTTCTGAGGATGGTCTGTCTGCTTGCTTTGGTGCCATGAGACCAAACACCTACCAGCAAATTTTTCACTTCCCTTTACCTGGAACCTTCAGTTTTATTTAACAAGCTCTTTGGTGCACCTCCTTTGTGCTCAGCTCTCTATGGATGGGTCTGGGCATCATGGAGAGGAACAGAGGCCACCCCTGCCCTCAAGGGGAAGTTAGATGGGGGAGGGAGGCCAGTAGACCTCTGCTGGGACTTGGGGCACAGAGGGAGCAACTGGTTACTTGGACTAGAGAGGTGGAGAAGGTGGCACACACGCCAGCCTGTGAGGGGACAGGTGGGTCTTGACCCTGGAACTCTACCCCTGGTATTCGGAATGTGCCAGACCTCCTCCCACCCCTGCATACTAGCCCACACTGCTCATTCACGCTTGCATTCTCTTTTTCCTCTCTTTCTTCTCTCTTCCTCCCCCTCTCCCTCTCTCTTTCCTCTTCCTCCCCTCTCCCTCCTCCACTGGGGTAACTCCAGCTCACCCTCAGATCTCTGCTCAGCAGCCCCTCACACAGAAGCCTTTTCTGAAAGCATCATGAGATAAGAGTCAGCCAGAGCCGAGCCCATGACAGTATCGGGTAAAAGGCGGAAGGTGGTACAGGTGCAGAGTACAGCCTAGATAAAGGCTCAGAAACAGGAATTTGCAGAAAATGCCAGGAGACCCAGGACGGGTGGAGAGCATGGAGCCTACTGGTTAGGGAGGACCTTGAGTGCCGAGCTGAGTGATGAGGCAAGTTTCCATGGGTGTTTTAGCAGGAACTTCTAGGGCCTGCGGATCACCAGGCTGGGGACCTTGCTGAAGAAGGAAGATGGAGGCAGAAAGGCCTGACTGGGCCACTGCCCTTGAGAAGCAGGCTAGAGCTGAGAGCAGGGCTTAAAAACACAGTCCCAGGAGGCAGCCTCCCTGGGTCCAAATTCAGCTCCTCTACCTACATGCTGTGTGGTCTGGGGTGAGTTACATAGCCCCTCTGTGTCTTCATTTCCTCATCTGCAAAGTGGGAGTAAGAGTAGCTTCTAACTTGTAGTCTTGTGAGTTTATGTGTGTGTAAGACATGTAAAGGGTGTCCCAAAATTCACGTAAGATTTGAATTTTGTGTCATTTGTGCGGTAAAGTGTTGCCAACGACAAAAAAAAGACAGCGTGACAGGTGACTGTTCAGGGTTATTAAAAATGGAGCACTACACCAAAGAACAACACGTTTTCATTGTTGAGCAATGAAAATTTACAATTTTTAATTATAAACCTGTGTTTTCTATCAAAATTACTTCTTGCATGAATTTTGGGACACCCTTTAGAAAAAGTAGGGTGTGAGCTAAGCAGTGTATATAGGAGGAACCAATGCTGTTATTGTTGCTGCTGTTAGCTTGTGGGAGAGATACAGAGCCTTCCCAATCAGACCAGACCCTTCACCCCCACCCCGAGGCAGGGTGTCCCCACCCAAAGAACCTCGCCCCCTTGGAACCTACCATGGTGAGGTCAGATGTGAGCCCCAAGAGCCATCCTGGTTTAACTCACTGGAGGATCCCAGCTCCCGGCACTGTCCTGGAGAGATAGGACTGGGGACAAGAGATGGAATATGGGAGAGAGGTGATCTCCCCATGAGCTAACCAGAAGACAGCTGCCATTTCCAGGAGATGCTCCCTGGGCCTCAGCAGGGCAATGCCAGGACAAGCCAGTGCCCAGGGGCCTGGCTCCTGATAAATGACAAGTTTCTGTATATCTCCTGAGCAAGAACATCTGACAGACCTCCTCCCCCATGCCATTCCTGCTAGGTTTTCAGCATCACCCTCACCACAACTAAGCCACACCTTTCTTAGGGTTCTGCGTGTACTAACTCATTTAAGCCTCATCAAAACCCTGAGAGGAGGATTCTACCATTGTCCACATTCCTCAGGTGAGGAAACTGAGGCATGAGCGGTCAAAAAAGCAGGCTTAGAGTCACAAAACTCCTGTGTGGCCCTAGCACCATACTCTAAGTAAGCATACCACACTCCTGCCCACCTGCTCATACTCACAGCAGGATGAGAAGCCACTTCTGAGTCTGGTTCCTGCCTGGGACTTATCCCAGATGCCTCTCCTGCTCCTGGAGTCTTTGCTTCATACACAGCTCCAGGGACATGGACCCATCATCACTGTCACACTGCAGTATAATCTGGTCCTTACCATTGCCTGCAGGACCCTAAGACTCCAGACTGCTCTGTGCCTCCAGCCCTCTGCATGTTCCTTCCTTCCATCAGGGACACTCTCCCCCTTGTGCCCATGATGGCTCCCTATGTCAGGTCTTTACTCACCTTTTCCACAGCCTTCTCTGACCATCACCTCTAAGTGGCATAAACTTCCCCAAACCACATGCCTCTACTACAAGTTTATAGAACACAAGAGTTTGTTGCCTGACAATCCCCTTCGAAAACCCGAGTCCCATCAACGAATGGAAGGGCCCTTCTCTCATGCCCTAGGTTGTCCCAGCACCCAGAAGAACCACATCTGGCCCAAGCAGGAGCTCAGTTTGTTTTTCAATTGAATGGATGAGCTGTGTCCCTGGCCCTGGCCCAGAGACCAGCTGACTCCAGTGAGGACATCTAGAGGCCCTGCAAGCATGTGCTGGAACCTTCCATGCTGCACAGGTGGCCCCTCTCTCCCTGTCCCTTTCCTGGTCTCCGTCACGGCCAGGAATTTGAGAAGGTTGACTGACTAATGTCAGAGCCATAAGCCAGCTCTTCCACATTACATTCTAAAATGCTCCCAATACCTACTCAAAACTCGAGGAGTTTATAGGATGAGTGCATGCTCCTCTTCTCGGGAAATTTAAAAGAGTCAGAGTAAACTCTGCCACATATATGCCTGCTGCCTGGTCTTACAGTAGTAAGTCCTGTCCGACCAGATGTAACTGGGGACACAGAGAGGCCAGAGGAAAAGTCGGGATGCTGCCGGGAGACAGGGTTGTGTGATGAGGCGCTCATCTTCTTCGATTTTTATTTCTTTATGTGTATCTGTTAGAAGCACATTTGTCATGTGTACATGTGTACATTTTTGTTGTATATAGCTTTTGTACAATACCATAAAATTTACCATTTGACCATATTAAAGTGTGCAATCTAGTGGCATTGAGCACATTTATGAGGCTGTGCAATCATCACCTCTGTCTACTTTTAGAACATTCTCATCACTCCAAAAAGAAACCCCTACCCATTAGCAGTCACTCCATGTCCCCTCCAACTTCCCTCAGCCTCAGGCAACCACTAATCCACTTCCTGTCTATAGTTTTGCATGTTCTAGACATTTCACATGCATGGAATCCTATAGCATTGTGGTCTTTTGTGTCTGGCTTTTCTCACCCAGCACCATCTTTTCAAGGTTCATCCATGTGTCAGTGTGTGGTTGTGCTTTGTCCCATTTATGGCCAAATAATATTGCAATATGGGGGAGAACCACGCTGTGTCTGTCATTTGTCTACTGGTGGACACTTGGGCTGTTTCTAGCCTCAGTGATTGTGAATGATGCTGCATGCTCACCATGTGCAGATATGTGATAGAGTTTCTGTCTTCAGGTTCTTTGGATCTGTATGCCTGGGAATGGACTCTCTGGAACATACGGTAATTCTGTGTTTGCCTGAACTGCTGACCCAGCCATGGGGTGAATCAGCAGGCGTCCCCAAGCACTTGGTAAATGACCATCTTTGTGCTTGGCCTGGCAGAAGCCCCAGGCGAGCCAGGGAAGGGGAGGGGAGCCAGCCCGAACAGGCAGCCTCACTGCTGGACACACGCTTGCTGCCTGCAAATCACGCAACACAGCAGTGGCAGTGACTGTGGAGGGTGCACATTCTGGGTGCCAACACCATTCCCAGGACTCCACGTGCACATCTCAGTTGGAGCTCAGTTTAGTTTGGTGATGCCCATCGGCTCCTTTTTCTGCACCTGGAGGATGGGGCACAGAGAGGGCATTTGTCTGCAGACAGACACACAGTGAGTGGCAGGGTGGGGCTGTGCCCCAGGTAGGTGGCTGCTTCAAAGCCACATGGTGGATTTTACCATGTGACCTGGAGTGAGGGTCAGAGTCAGGGCACTGGCCAGGGAGGGACCACGGTGGGCCAGGTTAGAGGATCCCTGGGGGACTCCCTGGAGGAGGTGAGGGGAGCAGGGTATTTTAGCATCAAGGGGAGTTAGTTAAGGACGGAAGCAAAACAAGGGTGTCCTGTCTCCTCTGTGCTCCCCAACTGTTATTCTAGAACTTTCTGTACAGCTGATGGAACTCAGTTCAAACTGGCTTATCATAAAGGGATAAATTACTGGTTGGAGTCACTGAACATCCCAGAACTGTTTGGCTTCAGGTCTGGCTTGATCCAGGTGCTCAGTGATGTCCTCCGGGTGTGGCTCCCTCTCTCAGCTCTGATTTCCTCTGTGTCAGCTTTGTTCTCAGATGGTTTATTCCCCACAGAGGTGGTGTACACAGCCACGCTGAGCACCAGGTTCTCATGTTGTTGATTGTGGAACCCCAACAGGAAGAGAGCATCTCATTGGTTGGCCTTGGGTAACATGTCCATCTCTGAACCAGTGACTGACTAGACTGACAGGAGATGCTGACTGGCTCACGTGCCCTCCCCAGAGGCAGTGGGCTGGGCTGGGTCAGCCCCATTGGCCACAAGGACTCATGTAGGGGTGGCATGCTACCAAAGGGAGGTTATGTGTCAGAAGTGGGAAAGAGGTGGCAGATTCAGCAGACAGCCACTTCCCTGCCTTCCTGTGCAGGGCATCCATCCATATTTTCCATGAGCCTATTCAGCTGTTACCCTCACGCTGGCCTCTGGGTTCCCTAGGGGTACAGATTCTGATTGCAACAGGCCCAGTGACACAGACCCTATGGACAAGCTGGGGCAAAGGGACCCTGAATTTCATGCTCTGCATAGTATCCAGAGCTGACAGCTGGGTGGTGTCCTGTGCTCAAGGGCAGAGCATTGCTCTCCTCTGGCCCCAGAAGCCTTTGGGCTGCAGCTAATATACAGAGTCATCATGAAAGTCCTAGGTCACTCAGGTGCTGGGTTCTGCGGGCTACAGCCATGTCCTGTCTGCACCTTATATAGGCTCCCTTGTGGTTTAGCAGGACATAGTGGCCTGTCTAGGAATTGAGGTGATGGCCCTGAACCTCTCTCCACGCCGCAGTTGTCAAGAGCAGCTGGTGAAGCGCATACTTTCAGTGATGTGTAGAAAGTAAAGCAGCCATCCCTCCAGCACCCTTTCATTCATTCATTCCCTAGTCAGTGAGTAGGGGATGTAATTTGTGGCTTCCCACCCACCCTCCTGTTTTACCTGCCAAAGATGGGGAGTCTTTGCCATTTGGTTTTTTGTTTTTCTTTTTGTTTTTAATGCAGATCCTGGAGGAAAGAGAGAGAGAGAGTCAGGAACAAAGAAACGAAGGAGGAAAGGAGGCTTGGGCAGAGCTGCCAGGGACAAGGGGTAGAGAGGCAGGAGCCAGGCTCTGGGAGACACTGCAGGCTCACAGATACACACAAGTTGTAACACATGGGGCTACTGAAAGATGAATCTTGGTGCTTTAGCTTGGATCCCTTTTTATCACTGGAGAAGTTGCATTACAGACTGGAAATTCCATGTACTCTCTAGCTGGGTATCTAGGCTATCATTTTTTTCTAAAAATCATTTTGGGTCTGGGCTGGCCTACATGGCACTGTGGTGTATATGTGGGTTACAGACTTTGTTTGAGCAACTGTAATGTAGAGCTAGTGAGTGGCTGGGAAAACAGGTGAATCAGACCTGGCCCTTCTTCTCAAAGCGCTTGCAGTTAGACACCCCATGGTTTCACGGCCACATGCTCAGGTGCACCCAAACAGGGCCCATCACACATAGCGTGTTCTCCGTCATTATTTTCATAGGGAGGGAAGGTATCATGAACTGGGGACGGGTGGGGACTGCATTTGGGGATAGAGATGAGCTGTGGTCACACCACTAGTGTTGAAATGGTAGGTCTGATTAATAAGCACCTTGGCTCAAGGGACCCATATGTGCAGTGACAAGCCTGTGCCTTCATCCACTTGGGTTGCTATAACAAATTGTCATAGACTGGGGGGCCTGAGCATCAGACATCAATTTCTTATAGTTCTGGAGGCTGGGAGTCCAAGGTGAAGATGCCCACATGGTCGGCCTCTTGGTGAGACGGCTCTTCCTTGTTTGGCTCTCACATGGCAGAGCTCTGGTGTCTTCCTCTTATAAGGACACTGATCGCATCCTGGGGGCCCACCCTCATGATCTCATCTAACCCCAACCACTTCCCAAAGGCCCCACCACCTAACACCATCCATCACACTGGGGGTTAGGGTTCCAATGTGAGGACGTGGAGGGACTCAAACAGTACCTGACAGTGCTGGGGAGACAAGCGCCCAGGCCTGGGACCTGTGGTGCAAGGTGAGGGCATGTCTGAGCAGCCTGGTGGGTACCTGTTTTCCTGCAGCGGGGAGCTGTCACTTACGCTGAGTGGGGGAGGTCTGGGGGCCCCAGCAGCATGGGACACCAGCAGTGCCCCCCCCAGCAGTTAGACCCCAGCATGTACATTGCTGGGGAGCACACAATGCAGGGAATAATAACAATAACACCCTTTGCCCATCGCTGGGTACCCACTGTTTGCACCAGTCTTACAGGGCAGGTGGCAGGAGTGCCTGGACCTTAGAGGGACTGATGGGAGGGACAGGACTCAAACCCACATCTGGCTCTGGGTCTGTAGGTCCTGAGCACTGTGTGTCCTCCTCCTGGGGCAGGGAAGGTAGCCCTGAGAGCTGGCCTGAACCTGGCTGCCTGACTCTGGGCCGCAGCCCAGCCCAGCCCAGCTCTCCTTGGCCCAGCTCCCCAAGGGCCCTGCGGGCTCTCCTTGGCAGGAGGTGACACTGAGATGTGTAGATCACTGAGCACAAGGTGACTTCGCCTGGGAAGCCCGGTGGCAGGCCCATGTGCCATGACCTTGCCATTTAAGGCAGCCACCTAGCCCTTGCAGCACCTGTGTGGGGTCAGCTGTCATTGGTCTCCATTGCCATCTGTGGCCTGTCCTCATCTGTTCCGGGACAGAATTTTATTTGTCAGTTAATTTTCCAGGAGTGTTTTTTAATGAGCCTTCTGGATGGAATGGCCTGATCTGTTTTTGTTCTTGTTTTCTGGAGAGTAGGCTGTGTGCCCAGCGGTCCCCACAGCCAGCCCTGTCCCAGCCTGTGGCCACTTTCCAGATGCCCCACTTCGTGCAGCAACTCCAGAATTCCAGGGTTCAGCAGGACAGAGGTAGCCCACCCTGCAAAGTGGTCTTGCTGAGGCCTTGTGATGAACTGTGTCCTTGTTCCTCATGCCAGCTAGGCTGGGGTCACCTTAAACAAAGTCACCTTATTTGTTTATCGAGGTGCAGGTGCAGGGCTGTTGCCTGCTGGACAGCTGTGTGGTGGAAGGAGTTGACCAAATGACCAGGGCAGGCTGGCACTCAGTGGCTGTGTGAGCTTGGGCCAGCAGGCCTGGCCATGGGTTCTGGTGCCGCCCTCTCTCCCATTTTGGTTCAGGAGTGTCCAACCTTGTGGCTTTCCTGGGCCACATCAGAAGAATTATCTTGGGCCACACATAAAATACACTAACGATAGCTGATGAGCTTAAAAAAAAAAAAAAAGTACACAAAATCTCATGTTTCAAGAAGGTTTACAAACTTGTGTTGGACCTCATTCAAAGCCATTCTCGGCTACATGCGGGCCATGGGTTGGATGAGCTTGGCTTAGATGCGGCATGTCTCTGGGAGTTCTCCTTAGAAAAGTACCTGCAAAGACCAACCTGCCTCTTTCACTCTCAGGGGGAAGGTGACTGGTGCCCCCTTGCTGAGAACAGGAGCCCACCTGGAGGAGGGGCTGCTGGCCCTGCCAGGGTTGGGAGCACTCTCAGTTCCCAGCACTTCCTCCCTAAGGGTCTGGGCTGGGGATCCTAGGGACAGATTACCAGGAGGTGTGAAGTTAGAGTAAAAGAAAAGGAATGCTGTGTGATGCCACTCACATGGGGTCCCTAGAGTCCTCAAGTTCAGACAGGAAATGAGATGGTGCGGGCCAGAGGCTGGGGAGCGATTGCTCTGTGGGGACAGTTTCTGTTTGGGACGATGGAAAAGTTCCAGAAATGGGCGGTGGTGATGGCTGCCCACCACTGTGAATGTATTTAATGCCACTGAGCTGTGCACTTTGGCCCTGTTAACACGGTTCATTTTGTTATGCATATGTCACCATAATTTGTTTTATTTTTTTTTTTAGAAAAAGGAAAGCAGTGTTTTTAGGGAAAAAAACTTAAAAAAATTTTTTTTTAACTTTTTGAAAAATATGGTGCCACCATTAAATCTCTGGCAAGTCACAGCCTGGTTTTTGAGCTCGGAAACAGATGGGCAGGCCCCCTGCACCCTGTGCAGGACCCATGGGTCAGCCGAAACATGGAGTGGGGAAGTGTTGTGTGCCATGACCTGCCCCCACAGGGACATGCCATTCACACGGCAAGTGCCTCCTCTGCTCCAGTCTGAAATGGCAGAAAGCTGGGAGATTCCTCCTTATGGCCCAGCTGCAGGGGTGAGCCGGGGGGCTGCATTGTACCCCACTGGCTCCTCCTGCTCCCCAGCCCAGAAGCTCCCAGAGCTCCCACCCTCCCTTCCCCCTTGCCCTCTTCCCTCACTCCTCCACCTCCAGCCCCTCTGTCAGCTTCTGTTTATTTGTAGTTTCACTCACCAGCACTTGGCGTAGTTTCTGTTCCTATTTCACCAATAGTCAGGCTTTTCTCCATGCGACACTGAGCTCTAAGGTACCAAAGACTGTCTTTGCTCACCTGTAACTGAAGGCACCTGGCACACAGCAGGCACTCGATAAGTCCTTGATAAGTCCTTGTCACATGAACAAACATTTTTTTATGCAGAAGTCAAAGAGGAGAGGATGTGCAAAGCAGACACAAAGCAACCCCCAAATGTATTGCTAAACAACAAATGTAAGTTTTAGAACAATCACTGTCATATGATCATGGATATTGTTTTCTTTAAGTATACAGAAGTGCCCTATGGGTTCTCTCTACTCTGGATTTCCCAGGGAGCATAAATGTGTATGTAGGGCCCCAGGGGGCTGGGGCTCAACTCTTTTGGAATGTAACTTTTTAAAAACCGGTATTTGTTGCTGAATTAACACGGGGCCAACCTGTGAGGTGACAGCTCAATCCAGAGGGGCTGCCGCTGCATTGTTCCCTGTCTCACTAAGAACCCTTGTCACTCTTAGGCACCTTCAGTGGACGATTCTCTGAGCCACATGTAAGCCTCCAGGAAATGTGTGGCCCTTTTGTGTCACTGGCTCTTTCCCAGAAGACTAGAGGAGGTGTTGGGAGGTGAAGGCAGCTGCAGCCTCCTCTGTTCTCAGCTGGTGTGGGGACAAGGGGACACTTACTTCTCAGCATCTCCTCAGTTGCAATTAGAGGGACAAAGCTGCTGTCCCCACAAATCCAACAACTAGCTCTGTTCACAGGTGGTTAAGGTGACCAGATTTTAACATTGGTAAAGCGGGTCGCCATTGACCGGTGGTGGGGGAGGGGGTTCTTGATTAAAAATGTGTTCTATCTCCCACCATTCCCTAGCTTGTCATGCATTCTTTCCAAAAATCGGGACTTTTTTAAAACGCCGCGGGACGCGGGACAAATTGTTAAAAATTGGGACTGTCCCGCCAACAGCGGGACGTCCAGTCACCCTACGAGGTGGTTCACATGTGACGATTCAGCGTGTCACTTGTGCCCCTTTGTCACTCAGTGTCCCCATCCTGGATGTTTCCCCCCATTCCTGCAAGTAGGGATTTAATTTCTAATCCAGTGGGAAATCACTTGTAAGGCTCATGGCCTTTTTAGCCAAGAAACTCTGCCTGAGAGCCAGCCTGATTGCCAGGGGCTCCTTACTGTGGTTTGTGATGGGGGCTTAAGGCAGGAAGTGGTTGGCATGGTGGTGAGCAGTTCTAGTGGGAGGAGCACAGGGAGAGAGAATGGCTCTGTGGAAAACATGTCCAGGACTTCCTGGGAGGAATGAGGGGCCAGGTGGGCCTTGAGTGCTAACAAGAGAGGCTCCCTAGAGGCTCACCCAGTGGCCAGGGGCACCCTGCACCCCCAAGCAATCTTGCTGGGCCCCGTGTCCCCTTGAAACCAGTCCTCTCGCAGCATTGGCACTCCCTCCAGGTTGGAGTCTGCTCCAGAATCAAAATGAAATCCTCTTCCACTTCATAGCAGCATTGTGGGGAATCTCCCAAGTATACCCAGTGTCCACTTGCAAAGAGCACATTCCACCTTGTCCTGCGGGGGCCCAGAACCTGCTCACCCAGCCAGTCCCCAGTGCTCGGGCAGTGCTGCCTCCCCTGCTCACAGTGTCAGTCAAGTATCTGCCCTGGAGCCCGTCCTGGAGTGCAGTGCAGAACCTGAGGATGGAGCGCTGCCTGGTACTCGGTATGGGCTGAGCTTTGACCACATTGGGCTGGGGACCCCACAGGTGTCCTGACCTCCTCATTTCCTCATCTGCAGGACAAGGAGCTGGACACCTGCCTCTAGAGGCTGGCCTGGGGGCTAAATGAGATTCTGGTAAAGAGAAACAAAACACTGCTTAGATACTGAAGCATTCCCCCACAACACAGCTCCATGCATCACAGAGCCCCCCATCTGTGTTACTGGGCCTTCAGCAGGCTCTGTGCTGGGCAGGAATGACTGACTGGGCCTACTCTGCAAACAGAAAATCTGAGAAACAGGGAAGTAAAGGGTGTGGCAGGATGGGCATAGGAGAGCAGGAGGATGCTTGTGTCTCCTACCCTGCCCCTGCGTGACCCCCCACACACCATCAGAATTGAGGTCCATTCCTCTAGAACCTTTAGGTTAGCCTGTGGACCCTGCCATACAGAGGTGGAGGGCTTCCCCCATAAGAAATCACCTTGTTAGGGATGTTAGCATTTTATTTTATTTATTTATTT
>PVKE010010305.1:0-42765 GCA_004027555.1 Craseonycteris thonglongyai | reverse complement strand
CAGGGAAAGCCTGAGAATTCACCCATCTTCTCTCTAGTTACAGCAGTATTTTCATGTCAGCCTTATGAGGGAAGGAGGGGTAGATACTTGGGTATCATCTCACCCTTCACTTCCTGGACCACTATTAGAGGTCCAAAGGTCATCTATTCAGCATCTGGACAAAAGACTAGGAAGGAGAGAACCACTGCTTTGCTTTGGCCTCTACTTTATTGTCCCACAGCAAGGTGGATGTTGTATACCCGGAGCCTCTGGGGTGTGTTTTACATGGGCTAAAAGCCTTTGCCAATTCCTCTTCTCTCACTTACTGGATCAGGACTTCCTATAGGAAAACTTTCACCCTCTAGAGTTCTCGTCTACCCCTCTCATTCTTAAAATGGATATAATTTTTTCCTATGGAAATATTCCAGTATTAGTAACTAGCATTTTCTTTTTTCTTTTTCCCTTGCAAGATACATTAAAAGTCAATGAACGTTTTCTACTTTGTAAATTCTGATGCATTGCAGTGGGTAATGCATGTCCTGGTGTCTATATAAAGTAACCTCCTGGGGAGGAACTAAGCTGAGGTGCCAAGAACTGTGGTGGTGGTAATGGTGTTGCTGGTATGTTTGTGTGTGAAAGTTGAATGCACTTTTACTCTGTATTGCAGTTGATTTCACCCTCACCAGTGTATCAAAAAACACTTGTTCAGGTATTTTGCCACAACTGAATTTCTTCCAAAAACTCTTTCCTGGTCTACTGAGTAATTCCTATTTCTTTTATTAACATAAATGTAATCTTTACAACCTAATAGCCTTGATTTAAGCTTAGAAAAATTCATTTCCTCTCTACGCTGTTTTCCAGTTCAAATATCCTTCCATTGACTGACAAAAAAATAGGTGCTTCTTGCTAATCATCAAACTCCCCCTGACTGCAGGGGATGGCACAGAACTTGTTTTTACTCTGATATATTCATCACAGTAAATAATTTACAAAATTGTTTTGATAATTGTATAAGTTCTCTAGCCCCTGGAAACATTAATGTGATCATGTGTTGTCCTCTATGTGCATTGTGGAGCTGAAGACAGGTGACTTGGTTTTTGCTGATTTGCTCTTTACTTTGAGATTTTTCACACAGCAGGTTCTGATTGGCTGACCTCTCCTGACACACAGCTAGCATAAGTTTGATGATGGTGTATATTAGAATGCTTCAAATGTCCCTTCACGGAAAAATTATGCCCCACAGATAAAGAAAATATGGGGAAAAAAAAAAAGAAAAAGAAAATAGGGTCAAATGTTAGCAGTTAATGAATTAGGTGGAGGACATATTTATAGTCACTATATCTTTCTCTTAATTTTTTTGTACTTTTGAAAAATTTCATAATAAACAGTTGGGAAAATGTTACGTACTATAAAAAGTGAAATATCAGTAAACTGAACACATTGGGGTGAGGGGCATGGAAATTTCAAGTCCGATCTGTCTTCAAATATAGTTGTACCTTTGTACTTGTCAGTAATTGGTTCTTGGAGTTGTGAAGAGTACCAAAAATGATGAATACCAAGCAATTTTCTTCCATAAGGAAGAATGTAAATAAACTTAATGTGTTCCCAAACCCAAAATACACAAAATGACCACAGAACCTAAGACCACAAGGGGATGTGCACAGGGTAAGACCTAATGTGTGACTAACGAGTGACCCCTTGTTTCAGCTGGAAAGGGTGGGTCAGAGGCAATTGGCACTCACAAGTTCTAGCTTGCATGTTGAGTACCAAACAAATGATGAGGATCTGGACAAAACTTTCATGTCAAAATGTGTCAAGTACCAAATTTGACGAGTTTCAAAGCAGTAGAATACCAAGGTATGACTGTATCCTGCTATTAGACATTGTGTGTCTAAATGCTGATGTGTAATTATACATTAACTTTGAAGCTATGGTAGGAAAACTTAGTGAAACTCTGTAAACTCTCCAGGGGGTAAATTTTTCCATCAAAATTTTTATAATTTCAAATGCTTCACCTTCCTGGGATTCTACCTAACCTGGGGTTCCAGATAGGGTGCCATGTGGGAATTGTGTTTTGTTAGCTAACGGAATTTGTCATTGAATTTTTCCTACATAAAAGGAGAATGTGTGTCTTCCTTCTTTCAGAGTAACCAGAGGCAGACCACAACTGTCACCTCAGTAGTGAATCTGGACAAAATATGACAAAATTTTCCTAGGAAAAATGAGGGAGAAATCATAAAATATGTCAGCTTCTTTTGCATAGTGAGTCTTGAGAAAGGCATAAAACAAAAAAGCACATAGAGTTATAAAGCCCCCTTAAAAGAAATGCAGAAAAGATGTCATTGAGAGGGAAACAAATGTAGATATGGCATATTGGGACCAGGAAACAAATGTTATTTATTTCATAATTTTGAAGTTTTAGGACAGGAAAAGCCAATATTTATTATATGTTTAACAAATGTTATGAACCAGGGGTTGGCAAACTATGGCCTATGTGGGCTGATTCCAACCTGCTTTCTATTTTTGTATAACATGACCTATAAACTAAGAATGATTTTTACATTTTTACATGTAAAAAGGATAAGCCTTTCCATGACAACGGTTGTTTAAAAGTTGAGAACATTGCAATTCAGCCTACAAAGCCTCAAGTGCATACTGTTTATCTCTTTGTAGAAAAAGATGGTCAATCCATATTGTAAACTGTACTAGATACTCTGATTGTGTTACCAAATTTAATCTTCACAGCACCCCTAGGATGCAGGCACATTGCTTTTTCTGGTTTACAAATGAGGGGAAGTACACTCTGCAAATTTAAACAACTCACCTAACATCAGAAACAAGTTTATGTATGACCGAGTTGGGCTTTGAACCTGGGTGAGTTCTCTCCCGAGAAACAGAAATCAATAGGATGTACCGGTATATATGTGTGTGTTTGTATAACATATATAGAGCGAATGTAGAATCCCTTCTAAATTTACATAGTAGGATTTTCCTAAATGTACATTTCAATTTGAGTTGCACCAGGAATATGTAGGTATTTTCTACATGGAAAAAGTATAGGAAAGGGGTGTGTATTACTATATATAGAAAATATATGAAGGCTGTAAGTAAAGTATTCAGCCATGCAATATGAAAAACAAGCATTTATGGCAGGATTTTTCTGGACAGCCATTGTATATTTATCTGTCTATCGATTGATCAATCAGTCAATCGATCTATCAATTGATCTATCTATCATCTCTCTATCTATAAAGGATTTGAAGGAATTGGCTCATGTGATTATGGAGGCTGGCAATACTAAAACTTGCAGAGGATAGACTGGCAGTCCGGAGGACCAGGAAGGAGCCAAGGCTGCAGTTTAGGCTGAAGACTGTTGTTTAGCAGTATTCACTCCTGTTCAGGAGAAGTCAATCTGTTCTATTCAGGCCTTCAGTTGATTGGGTGAGGCCCATCCACATTATGGGGGGTGATCTGCTTTATTCAAAGTCCACTGAGTAAAGAGTAGACTCATCCAAAAACATCTAGAATACTGTTTGGCCAAATATCTGGCCCAATCAAGTTGACATAAAACTAATCACCACATTGGTTCTATCTGACTGTAAGAACACTTACTTAAGCCCCACACTAAAAGACGTTTGGATTGCCTTAATAAAAATATAAATAAAGGATTATCTCTTAAATATGGATGGGAAATGCATTCCAGCTTCCCTCATCCTTGCCTGAGTGAAATGAGCTTTAATTCAGAAGTTCCAGAAAAGTTACTACTCCCAGAAATAGTATCTGTCAGGAGAATCAAGTGGGCTTAATCCTTTCATTTATGTCTTATGACTTTCTGAGTACTTTTCCTATACTTTTTCCCTGTAGGAAATAAATACATAGTCTTGGTACAACACAGACTTAAATTTACATTTAGGAAAATTAAACTATGTAGTAAAGATTCCAATACTTTTGTGTTTACTTATTTTCTTTGGTAGAATTTTGGAGGGTGGCATATTAATGTGTTTAGATTGTGATCAAGTGACATTCTTGGACATTGGCATATTTTAATTTTCAGTCTTAAGTCTGGAATAAAGGCAGATTTATAAACTGAGGCAAAAATATTCTTGCAAATCACCTTGGAATTAATACACACTAATCACTCTTTTAAGATGAAAATGTAATCCATAGAAATACAGCATTTTAATATCTCTTAAAAAGGGCTAAAATAGAGCTAATTTGTAATAAACTGAGTTATTTTAATAGAAGGGGACTCTTAAAAGCCTGCTTCACATTTTCTAGAATGCAGAGCTGGAAGGAACCTTCTATAATGCCGCGTTTACTCTCCTTGCCCACCCTTCTTATGCAGAGGAGATAGACTTGCTAATTGAAATTTCTCAGGTTTCTGCAGCCTCGTGATGGCAGAGTCGGGATGAGGGCTCTGAATAGCTGCTGACTTGCAGCTCAGAGGTTTTCCCTTTGATCAAACTACATACAGCCTGACCACCATTTCTTTTTACCACTTTGGTCAAGTGATAAGGTTGTCTCAGAAAATGGAATTGAATAAAACATCAGGCATTGTGTGAGGTGGTATTGGAAATGTAAGGATCTGTGTAATTGTGTTTGGCACATTTTAACAGTGGCGATAGATCAAGATTTTAATTTGCCTGGTGATGTATCCATTCACCCATAAGGTGTTTTCCAATTTGAGTTTGCTATGATTTACTACTGCTGGTGCTCACTTTGATTCCATAGCTGATGTATTTACAGAAATTCAGGAGCAGGTGTTTGTGATTCAACAATGTCTCTAGCATCTAATTCAGTATGCAAGTTAGTAGGTCATGTATCATATTTATAGGAACTCTATTATGTTCATAATATGGTGAATTTTTTCTCTGGGCACAATTTTAAAGTTTATTACGGAAATTATGTATTCATGGCCATGTAGATGAAAGTTTATAATTTGGAATTTAAATTTCTTTTTTTCCTCCTTGTTCTTTTTGAATCATCTCACTATTTGAAAAGAAAAGCATTGAGTAGCTTTTCTTTATAAATTGTCAGCTTGGTTTTCCAGCATGCCAGTGGTGGGAGGCCATGATATAGGTGTTTAGAAGTGATGTTAAAGTGAGAATATTCTTGGCACCTCAGGAGAGGGGCCAATAGGACACTGAGTAAGGCCTAAATAATGCTGCTGGCTGTTGGGATAAAGAGCTGGTTCAGTCTCCTGGGTCTGTAGACCTTGTTCTTGCTTCAGGACTGAGAGCAGGATGCTGAAATATATCGTTGACCCCTTGCCTCAAGGAGCTGCATCAAGGCTTAAACTTGATTTCAGCACACAACACCTGAAAGTACTTTTGTCCTCTCTACTCCAGGCTAAAGCTGAACTGCTGACTTGGAGGTGAAGTGTTCTATAGCCTGGATCCAATCCCTGTAGTCATTCAAGTTCCTCTTGTATACATTTTCTGTTATGCTAGCGTCTGAGACAGATATTAAATGATTCTGAGGAAAAATATGATGTTATTGGTACTGTTGGCTTTGATGACTATGTTGACTTCCTGTAGTTTGACTAGAGTTCTTCTCTTTTATTAAAATAGAGTGAAAATTAGCTTTAATACCGTAAACCAGAGACAGAAAGTTAGGCCATGATCTATACAAATGGGACTGTTTGATTACATTTCTGCACAAAAGACAGATATGTTTTTTAAGGAGGCTTGCTAGCACCAGTATTCATATGTATTCAACAAATAGTCTAATGGCTCATTTAGTACAAAGCCATGTGGTTTCCTTTCACATTATTTACCCACCTGCTGAGTTTTGGAGGAGCCAGTGAGACTGCTTTTCAATCCTGAAAGCTGCTTGTCTTAACATTGTTTCTGTCTCCATGACAAGTGTTTTATTGTCATTTTTGAATAGATTCTTATTTTGTTTAGCTAGTTATCTGTCTTTGCAGAGTTCACAAGTTTCAGTGAAGGTTCTAAGAATATTTTAAAAATCTTTCCATTATTATTGCTCTTCGAAAATCAACTGGTGTATTCTATGTTCCTGTATGAGTGAATAAGACAAACTGGAATAAATTCTATGGCTTATTCCTATGCATTGGATTGAAATAACATCTGTGTAGCATTTCTTCTTCATGAATATCAAACTATAAGATTGTTATAGTCTGTTGGTTAGCTATTAAGATGTAAGGCAAACATTCATTCATTCATTCACTCATTCATATATTTATTGAGCACTGATATGTCAGGCATTAGAATAGGTGCCAGGGATACAAAATATGAAAAAGCACCATTCTTCTAGAAGTTTCTAGGTGTTTCTTTTTAGTGGACACTAATAGAATCTATCACTAAAAGTAAGCATGCACAAAGCAAAAATGGAAAATCAGCAAAGGATTACTTGGACAAACAAGAAAAGGTTTTACAAACATTAGGAATTTAGAGTAAGATGTGAAAATAAAAAAAAAATGTTTCCCAAACTGGTTGAAGGAGAATATAGAAATAGGAATACTATTACCATTGTTTTATAGATGAAAAAACTGAGGTTAATAAAACCAAAAGACTTGATCAAAGTTATGAAGCTGGTAAATGAGAATTCAAGTACTTGAACAATAGATCTTTCATTCTGTGTCCATTATATCCCTCTATACCAACCAACAATTCATTATATGAATTTTTCAAATCTTCATAATTCTATAGGAACATGAGTGGCATATACCTAATTTGAGTATGTGAAGGGAGGAGAGTTTTAGGGAGAGACATATAAAAATCTAGCTTCTATTTATAATTTTTATTTTACATATTTACTGATGTGTGAATCATATGTAATAAAGTATAAATCTTAAGTGTATAGTTTCATTAGTTTTTACAAAATGGAAATACCCATAATCAAGAACAAGAACACTACAAGTTTCTCCATGGTCTCCCTCATGTCAACTCTTAATAATTATACCTCCTATTAATTAACCACTATTCTGTCTTTATACAAATAAGTTAAATATGTTTTTTGAGTTTTTTAAAGATGGAATCACATAATATGTACACTTGTGTCTGGCTTCTTTTCTTCAACATTATGTCTGTGAGATTCACTTCCATCACAGCATGTAGTAGTAATTTTATTTATCATTGTTCTATAACATTCAATATTAAAGGAAAATACTATAGTTATTTATTCATTCTATTGTCTATGAACATTTGGATTGTTTCCAGTTTAGGTCTATAAAGAATATTGCTTCTAAGGACACTTTGTACATATTTTTGGTGCACATATGTACTCATACACATTTCTGTTGGTTATGTCTCTAGGAGAATTTCTGGTTCGTAGAATATGAGTATATAGATATTCAGCTTTAGTAGTTCACTGCTATGTGGTTTTCAATCCAGTCCAATTTTTCAATGTATTTTATTAATACTAGCAATTTCTTTGTGTCTTGTTTAATAAATCTTTGCTTATCCCAAGGTCATGAATATATTTTTCTATATATTCTTACAGAATTATGTTTTTATCTTTCATCCATAGGAATAGATTTTTGTGTATGATATGTTGTGGGGTACAAGTGCATTTTCCCAGATATGTAAGTACAGTTGATTGGGTGCTGTTTATGTAAAGACTACCCTTTTCTTACTGTATTATAGTGGGACTTTTGTCAAAGGTTAGAAGATTGTCTGAGTATGAATCTAATTCTGAGCTTTCTTTTCTGTTTTACTGGTTTCTAATTGTCTATCTGTGTGCCAAAACTATGCTCCCTTAATTATTGAAGCTATATAATGTCATAATATCTGGTCCTATAAGCCCTCTCATTTTGTTGGTCTTCTTCAAGATAGTCTTTCTTTCTTGGCCCTTGTCATTTCTATAAAGAAAGCTGGGATTTTAATTGGGATTGTGCTGGATCAGTTTGTGAATAATTGAAGTTTTATAATAATGAATGTATCAATCCATGAAATGTGACATATTCTTCTTTGTATTTAAGTATTCTTAAATTTTTATCACTATGTTTTTTACTTTTCTATGTAGAGGTTTTAGAATCTTTTCTTTAATATTTTTCCTAGGCATCTGTGGATTTTAGATGCTATTGCAAAAGCTCCAATTAAATAAAAAACTTTTCTAATTATATGCTGTATATATACACACATATATAATTTACTGATTCTTAATGTTGTTTATATTGAGAAACACTGTTAAATTTATTTATTAATTTGTTGACTGTAGTGTAAAATGTTTTCAGTGCACATAATTATATCATCTGTTAATAAGCATAGTTTTATTTCTTTCTGCTGTAGACTGAATGTTTACATTCCCCTTTGGTTGGTGATTAGATCATGAGGGCATAGTCCTAATGAATGGAATTAGTGCTCTCATAAAAGAGATCCCAGAGAGCTCCCTTGCCCTTTCCACCATGTGTGGACATAGTAATAAGACAGCTGTGTATAAACCATAAGCGGGTCCTCACTAAAGACCAACCTACTGGCACCTTGATTTTGGAATTCCTAGCCTCCAGAACTGTGAGAAATACATTTCTGTTGTTTATAAACCACCCAATCTATGTCATTCTATTTTAGCAGCCCGAATGGACTAAGACACTTTCTGAGACTTACATAATTTAATTTAATTTCCTATTGTACTGCTCAGCACCTCCTGTAAATGGTAGAGTCAGTGATAACTGACAGCAATGTTTTGTTCCTGATCTTAGGCAGAAATAAAGTATTTTATAATCACTAATAAAATATATTTATTTATGTAAAGATTTTTATGTTGTTTGACAGAAGGTAAGAGAGAGAGACAGAGAGAGAGAAGGGGGAATGTCCAGAGCAGTCTCCATAGTTGTACATCATTAGTTGTGACATGATTTCATTTCACACAGGTGGATATAGGGCCACTAGGGGCAGGAACTGAACTGGGAGCCTCCTACATGGAAGGAGAGAATCTTTGTCACCATCATGGTGGTTACCAGTTGTGTTGCAGTTCAGCATATGGGTTTGCATGAGCCGGGGACAGGATTTGATCCCTAGACCTCACAGTTGCAAGGAAAGTGCTCAAACTGCTGAGCTATCCCAGCATCCTCTAAATATGATATTTGTTATAGGAGTTTTCCATAACCTATATTCAGATTAAAGATTCTTCCTCCTATTCCTATCTTACTAAGTATAGAGTAGCCATAAAACAGATAAATCACATCTTCTTTCGGGAGGAGAGGTAGAGTTGGCAAGAATTCCTGAAAATGTTATTGTAATATGGCTCCCTGCAGGCACATGGAGGAACAGGGAATTTGCCCATAACAAAAGGGTAGATAAAAGAGAGAGCTATGTACAAATAGACAGGAATTTCTTCTTTGTTTTTCTATCCTGCATCACACTTCTCCTGTCATTAGCCTCTCAACTGGTCTGACTCTTCTCTACATTCTTGTATTTGTTTTCTTCTTCATTTTCATTGTAATTTGCTGTTCACATATGCTCTTGATAAAATAAACAGAGAAGCATTCTTCTAGCCACATCACTATCCCTGCTGGGATACAACTTTTGATTTGCAGTGTAGGTGACTGGTGACCAGCTTAGCCAATACTGTCCCATAGGCCACTGTAGCAGATGCCCATTGACCCCACATCTAGGGCAACAAAGTAAGCTCTGATATAAATTCCCTTTTGGAAATTTCTACCCAACCCCTCACATTTTCTAGTAACAGCTGTGCTGTTGGAATCTCAGTGATTAACAAAGTATCAAACCATTCCCCTGGAATCCTCTAGAATTGCCTCTCCTGAGGCATCTGATGGATCTCTACTTCACAGATGGTTTATCAGTACATCAAGTAATAACTTGCTCTTATGTCTCCGTTCTCCTGAGTACATTTTAGAGGGAAAAAAATCTCCAGGTCATATGATAGGTGTTTCATTCTTGTTAACACAAGCACCTGGTAATGAATCTTTATAATATTAGCTGCATGCTGAACCAGCCTTGTCCCTGGATTCACTTTGAGAGCCTATAACTCCACATTTGCTTTAGCTTTCTTACAAAAGCTTGAGATTATTTATTTTCTCTGTATATATTCTTGGCATATTTCTGCCTAGAGGAAGAACAAAATCAATAAGTCCTACAGTTTTATTAAGTTTTTTAAAGAGCAAAATATCTGGTCTGTTGGCTGGAGTTGGTTAATCACCATCTTGTACAAATTCATCTTTTAATGCTGCTTTTTCCCATAGGTTTTGCAGTTGTCGTTAGTAATAGTGTTGTCTAATGTGCTGACCTTATCCAAAGAATATTCTTTGCTCCTAGCTACACATTTGTGCCTTTTTTTGGAGCTTAAGGCAGCCAAAGGTAAAGAATATTTTCCTACACTCGTATTCTTTTGTCCTTTTAGCCTGCCACATACTACAGTTCAATCTTTTCTGTTTCTTCTTATGGGTCCAGTTTTGACAGTTTTAGCTTTCATTCATCTTGCCCCAATGTACTATAAAAGTCAGCTGAGATCACATGGCATGCATCTAATTTCACTAGTATATGGCAAGTCATGTATACATGACTTGGGCTAAACCAAAGCAGGCTGTCCCAGGGTCGTGTGTGCTACTGGGGAAAATCATCGAGCTGCTTGGACAAATCCTTCACCCTTAGCTGGATTCTCAGCACTGCTTGGAGTCACTCTCCTAGAGGGAAATCAGTTACTTCTCCCGAATATCTCAACAGCTATTTCAAACCACTCTTCAAATTCCTCCCTCCGCCTTTCCTCTCCTGCTCTTAGCATATGATTTGCCTTCTTGTTTACTCAGAAAAACAAGAAAATAACTTCATTCCCCCCACAATCCCAAACTATCTATACAATGTATTTCCACCAGCACCCATGTTTTCATGGTGTTCCCTCTTTTCTATAAAAGACAGTTCCCTCTGCTGCCAAAGTCTAATTCATCTACCCAGTCACCAGCATTAGAGTTTTCTTCTGACTTGACAGAGAACTTGGGCCATTGGCCACCTACTTTATGTTCTATTTGTCCCCTTCAACATATAAACATGTTCTTAAAAACAAAATTCTTCTGTAGCTGTATAACTCTTCAGCTGGTGTTGTGTATTTCTTTTCTTTTGCAGCCAGTCCTCTTGAAGAGCCACTTATATTTCATATTTCTCTTCCTCACTGCCTATTTACTGCTCAACTGACAGCAATTTATCTTCTGTCTCCAAAATAGTAATGAAATTATTTCTACCAAATAATTTCATATTATTACATCCAGTGGATATATTTCTTTTTGTTTATTTGACGATGTTAACACTTTTCTCTTTCTTTCTTTCTTTTTTTTTAAGATTTATTTTATTGTTGGAAAGGAGGAGAAAGAGAGAGGGAGAGAGTGAGAGAGAGAGAGAGAGAGAGAGAGAGCGAGAGCGAGAGAGAGAAGGGGAGAAGGCCCAGAGTACTCACCATAATTGTACATCATTAGTTTTGACATAGTTTCATTCCACACAGGTGGATGTGGGGCTGTATGAGGCAGGAACAGAACTGGTGGCCTCCTGCATGGGAGGTGAGAACCTTTGCTGCCATCTCAGCAGTTACCAGTTGTACTACTGTTCAGCATATGGGTTTGCACGGGCCAGGATTGAGCCCGGGATTTGATCCCCAGACTTGGCAGTTGCAAGGCAAGCACTCAACCTGCGGAGCCATCCGGCATCCCAATTTCCTCTTTCTTAAACCTATCTTCATTTAACTTTTATAACATTTTTCTCCTCTTATGTCTTTGGGATCTCCTCACAGCCCTCCTCATTGGCTCCTTGTGATCTCTCAAAAATGACAGCATTTTCAAAAGTTTCTTCCCAAATGTGGGCATATTTCTCTATGCTAACTTCCATATCACATATGGGCGACTCAGAACTCTAAATATACATCTCATTCCTTTTTATAGTATTTCACATTCATAGTCACTTAAATACTTCTTAATTATCAGAATGTGACATGCTCCAAACTAGTAGTCTCATTGTCCTAGTTCCTAAGCAGGCTGCTTCTGTATTTATCTTAAAGAATAGTACCCAGAGCCCTAGAAGGAAACCTGAGTCATTCCTTAGCTTTCCTTCTTAACAAGTACATCCTTGTATGTTTTATCTCCTAAACATAGCATATGTATCTTCATTCTCACTGTCGTTGTTTTATTTCATCTAATTGCCTATGTAACTTTCTAGCTGGTCTTTTTGTTTGTTTATTCATTCATTTTAACCTTATCAAACCTAATAATATACTTGGCATTACTAGAATGATACTTCCAATATGTAGATCCATGTTAATTTTGCAAAACTTTACATATTTGGTACAAGTCCAAGAGAACTTATGACCATCTTTATTGTGGCGGTGGAAAGGTGTCTCTAAAGTAGACATATAATAACAAAGATCTAAGAACAACCAAGACCTTTTTGAAGAAAATAAGAATAGAAACACTTGCTTTACTGATATCAAGGTTTATTCCAAAGCCATAGTTAAGGCAGTATGTTGTTCCCTAATGGATAGACAAACCAACCAGTGATACATAGTAGGAAACTCAGGAAGAGGATCATTCATAACTGGAACTGTGATCTTTGACAGAGGTCTGTCTCTTAGGGTAACATAGGGAAAACAAGACTACTCAGTATTTCCAATAGGAGAGATTTAAAACAAGACAATAGAGCTATAAAAATTATTGAGGAGCTGGAAGGGTAAGGGTTTGAGACATGGGAACACCTTTAGGTTCATAGTGCACTGCTAAATTACAACCATTCAGATAGTCAGAAATATTTGGCTGCTACAAGAAGTCACGAACCTTTAGACACCCCTACTGAGGTTTCAGCCTTCCTAAGCTGCAGTCCCAGCACTGGTGACTGGCAGAGAAATTTTGAGTCTGTCTAGCTTCTGAGAAACCTACCTCTGCAAGTCAGTAGTTCCTCTGCCATTGTTGGGAATAAATTGTTTCTACCTCTATACAGTTTTTCAAATTTGTGTAAGTGCTTTCTCTGACAGCATCTGAACCGTATTTCAAACCTTGCTGGCAAAGAAGTTTGAAAAATTTAGCCCTTGTAATACAGGGGAGAGCAAGAAAGGGAAATCAATGGGTGCTGAGGGCCACAGAAAACATTTAGCGCAGGAAGCATTGAAGATCAATGGAGAAAGGAAGAACTGTTCAATAAAAAAGTGTTGGGATAACCGGTTATGCATTCAAAAAACTGAAATTGAATTTCTGCTCATGCTGTATATGAGTCAACTTAAATAGATAAGGACTTCAGAGAAAAGAAAAACTGGGAAGAAAACCTAGTAAAACATTTTTTATTTTTGTTTTTGAATTTTTAGAGGAGGGAAAGTTTGTTAAAGTAGGAAAAGTTCTAACTATAAAAGAAATGATTGATTCAACTTTATTAAAATTAATAACTTCTGTTTACCAAAAAATATAAAGTGAAAAGACAATGAAATACTAGACTACATTTGTTATACATGTAACCGACAAAAGTTTAATACCCAGAATATGTTAAAAAATGCTCCTGCCATTCAATAGGACACACACACACACACAAATAGAAAAATAGACAAATGACATGTAAGTGTATGGCCAATAAATGTAAAAGAAAGGTGTTTAATCTCTTCAGCAATCAAAGAAATAAAAATTATGATCAAATTGGAATATGATTATTATATTGGTAAATATTAATACATAAATATTAAAAGACATTCTGATATGTTCTTCTTACCCACCATATCTTTGTATATTTTTCTCCTAAATACAGCCTAAATATATTTTTCTTTCTCATTACCACTGTCATTGCTTTAGTTTACACAATATTGAAGAGAATATGGATCAATAGAAAATCTTATATAATGGTCTTAGAAGAGAAAATTAGAAAATCACTTTGGAAAACAATATGGGATTATCTTGGAAACCTGAACATGGAAACACTATGTAACTAAGCAATTTAGCATCTAATATCTACCCTCAGAGAAATTCTTTGAGAAGTACCCAAGGGGCAGGTTCACAAATACTTTATAATAGCCAAGAACTGAAATTCTTTAGAATCTATTATCAAGAGAATGGATATATAAATTGTGCTTTATTTCCCTGAATGGAATATTATACAGCAGTGAAAATGATCTGTAGCTGTACTCAGTAACATATGAATCTTAGAAATGTAATGTGGAGTAAAAAAGAAAAGTCTAGAAAACCGTAAGCAGTATGAAACCATTAAGATAAGGTTCAAACACAAAAAACTAAGAAATACGTTTAGACATATATACTTTTAATATAGTTATTTTTAAAAATAAAAAAACAAAATTCAGAATGCTGCTTTATTCTGATTTAGTGATGAGGTAGAGGAGAAACACATAGGTAGATGCAACTTGTAAAGTATTTATTGGATTCATGAAAGTTTAATACATTATTATGCTTTACAACATAAATATATGCTAATACATTCATTTGTATGTGTCAGAAATAATATTAAAATATAAAAAAAGACCTGCATGTCAGACATGATATTAAAATATAAAAATATCAATATTCTAAGATATTCAGCTTGTTTTAAAAGTAAGAGCTATCATTGTTTATGATCTATTTTATTTTTGCTATTCAATAAATCATGATATTGATAAAAGACTTCTCCCTATCTATTATCTATGTGTATCACATGTGTTGCCACAAAATTGCTAAAAATATTAATTTTAGCTCAGTGCTAGAATGGCTTACTGCCCACCAAAACAAAGCAGTGCAATGAAAGAAAATACACTCTGTGATTTGCTAAACTGGAGGAAATGTGACATAAAAAGTACCTGGGGATTTTATGTGTTAACATCCAGCAGGGGAAATAAACCTGTGAAAATGACAAAGTAAAGTCAGGATCAATCACTATGTGTTTTTGGTTTTCCTTTGAAATCTTAGTACATTGCATTGTTGGAGGTAGTATGGAAAAAAGCAAAATGAAAGGAAATAATTTATTGTCTCTATTTTTAATCTTCCATTATCTCTCTGTTCTTTTTTGGACAAGGATCTGGTGCCTTAGCTTGAAACATGGCTTCTTCTCTTAGTCTCCAGATTTTCTGCCTGCCCCCCTTCATCTCCTGTCACATTCCTGGCCTACACCTGCTCACACCCTTCTCCTAACCCAAACTCAACTTCGGTGGATTTCTGAGTAGTTCTTGCTGGCTCATGCTTCTGTGCCTTTTCCTAGGCTGTTTGCTGTTCCTGGAAATCCAGTCCTTTCCATCTTTCCCTCACTGACTTCTCACTAGGAAATCTTGCCTGATCCTTTAGTCTGAAGCTCCCTCAGTCCCAGATGCATACCTTTCTCATTGTAGTTGTCACACTCCAATAAAAGTTTCCTGTCTCCTCCTTCAGACCGTAAAGTCTTTAGGATCAAAGATTTTATCTTTTTGTTTAATTACAGTGCTACCCAGTACTTACTACAGTGCTTTATGGTTAGTAATGTTACCTAAATCAGTGTGTATGGGGAAAGTACTATTTGAGATTATATTCCTTCAAGGTGTTAAGTTTCCTTCCATTGTTCACCCCTTAAACCAAAGTGCTCCTACTCACCTCATCCAGTTAACTCTTTAACTCAAGAACCTTCCTTGCTCTTCATGAGTACATGTGATCTCTCATAGTACCATGGATTACTATCCTGGCAGCTATGCATTTATATTAATTTGTATCTTTTTTTGCATAATGTTGGCTTCTTCTACTAGACTATAAGCTCCAGGAGTGTAGAGACTAGGTCTGCTTTTGTTCACGATTGCACTTCTACTGTATGGCACATGCATTCCAATAAGTATTTGCTGGCTGACTGACTGACTGAATTGTGAGCACTGCTGGAATTCAGGACATAAGGGGCGTGTCTAATTGACTGGCAGGGGATGCACAGCCCACTCTGTTACCTGAATGCAGGTGCCAGGGGGACATGGCTTATTCAGAGAAGGTTTCTGTGGGCACCTGTGGGAAGATGAGAATGGGGAATACAGCATCATGCTTGCTTCAGGCACTACTCTCCTTTCCTGGTCCACGGACCTGTGTCTGAGTCTGAAAAAGAGAAAGTTTATAGGCAGAGGGTGAATGAATCCTTATTGCAAGGAAAACTCAGGTGTATAAGATGTGCTATTTTTTGTGGCCTGGTTGACAAAGTCATTCAAGTTGAGGTTAGGAAGGGGATTTCCTGGTCCCTGCATAATCCATTATGGTGTTTTGGTGCAAGGTGACTGGCATAGGATGGAATTCAGGGAACTCTTAGCCTGAACTTGAATACAGTAGACTCTCTGTTAACTGGAACTCAAATCACTGGCAAATTTTATGCAAATGGTTTGCCGGTTGCTTGAGAGTGCCGGTTGCTTGAGAGTGCCAGTTGCTTAAGTTAGAGTTAATGGAGAGTCTACTTGTACATTTATCTAGCATCTACCAATCCCCATGGGTGCTGGTTAACTGAGAGTCTACTGTATTTTCTCCTGGACATCAGGCACAATGTCAATAGTCAAGCATTGCTCCCAAATGGCTTTTTTTAAAATTATTTGAAGGTTTATACTGGATGGAGTCTCTAGCCTCAATCTTTTTCTTTAAAATTTATTTTATTGTTTGAGAGAAATTGAGAGAGAGAGACAGACAGACAGACAGAGAGACAGAGAGAAGAGGGGAGGGCCCAGAGCAGTTTCCAAAGTTGTACATTAGTTGTGACATAGTTTCATTCCACACAGGTGAATGTAGGGTCACATGGGACAGGAACTAAACTAGGACCCTCCTGCATGGGAAGTGAGAACCTTCACCATCGTCCCAGTGATTACCAGTTGTGCCTCATTACAGCATATGGGTTAGTACGGGCTGGGGTTGGGATTCCATCCCTGGACCTCGTGGTTGCAAGACAAGTGCTCAACCTGTTGAGTTATCCTGGCATTCCTCTAGTCTCAGTCTTTAGTGATCTGTTTTACTGACCAAATTACATAATTTATAGTTTTACTTATAGAAAGAACCTTTTAGTTTGACCATCTGGAAATAGTACATATTATTGGTGTTAATTACTTCTCTTCCATATTCTATTTTTGTGATGCTCTCAGCTTTCAGCCTTTGGTGATACATGAGACCTTCATTGATATTTCATGTTACATGAGATGGCCCCTAAGTCTTCATTCAGTGAGCTGATATTGCAAATGAATATGTTAAATCTAGGAGAACAAATGCATTTATTGCCTCAACTTTTTTTGCCTGAACTGGGTTACATTTTCTGTATTTTCATTTCATTAACCTACTTTTGTTCTTAATCTTTTAATTACTCTGGAAGCAATCTTTATTATCTATAAGAGACCTGCCATCTGTAGACTTTGCTTCTTATGAGAACTTCACTTCAGTTGCCAGAGATGATGCCTCCACCTTCAAACAAAGGCATTTATTTCACTGGATACAGAGGCAAACTGAAAAGGTGGGAGAGTACCACACTGCACATACAGAGAGCTTGGGTCTGGTTCTGGCTCTTCCACTGACTCTCTGGGCCTCACATTGTTCTTCCATACAGTGAAGGTGATAAGCATAATGTAATCAAGCAACAACAACATCTATCCTCCCCCACCCCAGGGAGGATGGGGAAAGCCTAATGTGTATTAGAAGACAGAGAATGAGGCTATGGCCCAGAGCTGGAGAATTTCTGCTGGACTATGTGGTGTAAGCAAGTCTGATCCTATTGTCTTCTCCACCTTCTACCTGCAGAAAAATCTCATCAACCTAATCTTTCATGCCTTATCCCTCTTTTCATTACTGACCTGCTTTCCTCTTTAGTATCCCTTTTATAGGTCACTTCCTGCTCATTGGCCTTTCAGCTATATCTTAGACATCTCTCTTCCCACATATTTGAACTATGTAGCTTCAGGTAGTTTAGATAATGCTTGTCCTAGTTTCTTTCACAAGGGTCCTTGTGGCCACCTTAATTGGCTCCTTTTTAGTCCTGTCAGGCCATCTAGCTCACCATTTACCTTTAGAAAAGTAACAGGGAACTAACTCTCATGTGTTGGCTTTCATGAGTCTGGCAGTCTAAAATTTTAGGCAGATAAACATCAATGCTGATTAACACTCAGACTCCTAGGCCTTGTGGGGGACTCCAGTCCCAAAACTGAGGACAAGTGTGGTTCTTCCCATTCTAGTTCAATGTACCGCTCCACAAGGTGGGACTACCAGCCTGCTGCTTCTTGGATTGGGGTACTTATTTGCCAAGTGCATCTGAGAATAAACATTCATTGTTCATAGTTCACATCACTCAAACCCATGCTGAAGAAGGGATATTGTCCCTCTTACCAACCCCATTTTTCTTTTTAGAAACAATGGTTTCTGTTCTGCAAGGCATTGAATTATTATACTCAGTCTTTTTGATATAGTAGCATCAGCAAAGTATCTTGGTTCTGATTAAATTATTTTAATTTTACGCTTCTCTCTGATAGAGGTATTGTATTGGTACTTTATCTTTTATCAATATCTTTATTCTTATCTTTTTCTATCATCCAATATTTTTCTTTATAACAAATGCAAACATAATACAAATGCTGTTTTGTAACCAGCTTTGTTTTTCACATACACATAATTTAATTTTGGCAATTTTCTGCATAAGTTATCATAGTATTCCACTGATTGGGATTTCCATATTTATTTATCAAATTATTAATTGTTGATCATTTAAGTATTGTCACATTTAAAAATCTATATTTAGACATACGAAACAAATCCATAAGAAATTTTCATTGAGTCTTGAATTTTGATCTGTGTTATAGAGCTCAGGATGGAAATTCAATTTTCTTAGTATTTCTCAGTTTCCCATGTTAGAAAGATGGGGTATAGAAACACAGCTTTGTAAACAAATTGTACTGGTTTTCTATGATTATCATAAAAATGTACCAAAACTGGGTGCCTTGAAACAACCCAAATTTATTCTCTCAGTTCTGGAGGCCAGATGTCTAAAATGAAGCTGTCACCAGGGTTGTTTCCTTCTGGAGGCTCTGAGGGAGACTGTTTCATGACTTTCTGCTAGCTTCTGGTGGTTATTGTCCATCCTTGTCAATCTTTGTCTTGCAGGTATATTACTTTAATTTCTTCTTCCACCTTCACATCACTTTCTCTTCCATATGTCTTTGTGCCCTGATTTCCCTCTTCTTAGGACACTAGATTTAGGACCCACTGTAACCCAGCATGATCTCACCTTATCTTGATTTTATTTGCAAAAACCCTATTTCCAAATAAAGTCACATTCACAGGTTCTGGGTAGATACAAATTTGTGGAGGACAATATTCAACCCAGTGTGCTAATCAACCAACTTTTACTTGGCTTTTCTTGTTGGGGGTGAGGTGAAGGGAGAAGACAATTTTAACTTTTCCCAGTTTTTAATGGATGTTGCCTATAAAAATTAGAAATAGATTTGGGTGCAAGTCAGAGAAAATCAAAAGAACATTTTCATTTTCTTAGGATTTTTTTTTCTTTGTAAGTGACAAGAAGGCTGGGGACGGATGGTGCCGAGCAGGTACTGTGACTCACGGTGCCAGCTGGGAGCCAGGTGCTCCCTGTCTCACAGCCCAGCTGCCCTCATCATGTGGATTTTGACCTTACACTTGCTGCCTCATGGTCACAAGACGAAGATTCCACGTCAGCATCATACTTGGGCAAAAGTGGCACCTCAACTGACTGACCGACTGTTCCTTTTCATAGCATTTCTCTGGAAGTCTTATCTAGTACCTTCCACTTCAATTTCATTGGTCAGAACCAGCATTATGTGCCAGGAAGGTAGGACAAATTGTTTTCTTTTCAAATAATTACTTTTTTTTTTTTAAAGCCGGGCCAGTTGCTACACTAGAACAAACCAGGTTTCAGTTGACAAGGAAAGAGAGAAAACAGATATTGCAAAAGCAAACGACTACTGTCTGCTACATCTCCTAAAATTTATTAGAGTCAGAACTCTGGTCCTCAATGAGGATTTAGGGTTAATTGTTTTAAGTGGCTCATCAATATCTGTGTGTTAGTGCAGGCATGCACCCACATGATGTAGACCCAAAGACTGCCTCTTTTGTGGTCCTGACAGAAATGCTTCTACCTCCTATCAAACAGAACTTAGTTTTATGAGCTTCAGAGACCCCCTCATGCTATCATAGATTCCTTACAAGGCTGTGTTTTATAGATCTAGATCACTAACTCAAAAGTGTGGAGCTAAATTTGTGGTTGCATAGTATTCTACTAAATATATATCTTATCATTTATTTAGCCAGCTCTCTGTTATTGGGCATTTAGATTCTGATATATTTCTTATCAGTTTTCTTTGATATAATTTTCTAAACGGGTGACTTTAAAAACAGTTTCCCATAGTCCTCTTAAGATTTAGTTACTGCAGAAAGTTGAACTGCTTAGAGGGCTTGATTTTATTAAGACTGATCTAAACCTGAATGGGATACGTTGAATCGCTCTACTCTGGCTGTAATGGTGCGTTATTTTAACTAGGCAAAGACTTGATCACAAAATACCAACTAATGGATAATATGAGAGTTAAGGGGAGAGAATATTCAACAGTTTTTCTTCTCAGCTTTCCTTTTTCCATCTCCATATGCTTGTGTTTGGACTGAGTTGCCCTTCCCCATTATTATTATTATTCCTAAAATTACCGCAAAGGTGTTAGTAGGTGGTTAATTCTTTACAACCGATTAAAAAAAAAATCAGTCGCAGCCACCAACTGTAACTGCTCTTCACCTCCCCTCTGACTGTGACACAAGCATCTGACCCCACGCTTCAGACATGGGGTCCAGCATTTAACAGACGCTTGGCTTTTCTGTATCTCTTTTCCCTTTGTTCCTGGGCATGTCTGCGAGGGACTTCTAAGGCAGGAAGAAGCCCAGCGTTGCACTTTTCCCAGACCATAGGCAGCATACTAATGCTTGCTCCCCGGGCGCTTGTAATTGCAGATATGGACTGTTCATGTCAGGGATGAAAGTGGGTGAACAGCTGCGGCTGCCAGGCAAAAGATAATGTAGAGATGAGATTGTCAACGTAGCTTTCTCAGACCTTAAATTAACTGCTTGTTTCTCTTCTTTTTTCTCTCCTTTACCATTCGATCTTTCTATCCCAGGGTTCCCCACATCTTTCTTTGAGACTTTCATCTGTTTTGCTTTCTTACCTGACCTAGCTGTTCTGGAAGGAATGGTAGCCTTCACAGGAGGGGAGAGAAGAGGGTTGGTGGCCTGGGAGGATTGTAGTAGAGGTCGGGACCGAAAGGCAAAACAGTGGGATACTGAGTGGAAGAATTTGATCATGTATCATAGCACCTCACTATAAGCACTGAGCAGTGTTTCTTAGATTATAATTTAGTTCCGGGTTCTAATACTCAGCCAGCATGTTGAAGTCTAGTAATATTATGCCCAGTTCACGTTTTAATATGGGATAGTTCTACTTGACTGTGGGGATTAAAGTGAATGATGCATTCCACATGCAGTGAGTTGTTTTCTGTCTTCCTTCTCCATACTATTGAAGCACAGCTCATTTGTACACTCCAGTCTTTTATTCCTGTTCTGCCATTCCTCTTCCTCCCTTATCTTGCAGGAGTACAAGTAGCTATTTGTTCCTCTCTGTGCCTTGCAGCCCAGCACTGAGATAATTCACCCTTCCTGCCCTATTGACAGACACGGACATCACTCGAGGAGTGATTTCCGCAATCAGCAAGCTGCCCTCTGCCGGAGCCTGACCTGGTTCTGTGTGTGTGTTGTGGGGGTTGAGAGGTGGGCAGAGGGGGGAGAGGGGAACGGCAGGTAGAGGTGGCTTCGATAAGCTCTTGTGGGCGCTGCCTAGGTGGACCGTCCATTGGTGATTCCAGTGTGTGTGCTCCCCTGTGACGTGGCCCTTTGACAACAGCATTTGTTGTCATCGATTTCTTGATGCTCAGGAGGCTGGTGGCGACTGCAGGCAGTTTCTTCAATCTTAGAGGAGGGAAGGCTGCATACTAACCCTGTGGGGACCTGACAGTCCCTTTTCTGCCCAGAAAGAGGCTCACCAGAGACTGAAAAGCACTCAAGAGTCAATTCCATTTAATTGAGCAGATATTTATTGAGAAGTTGCTTGAAGTCAGATGTGATAGTAGGCAGGACAGGCATAAAAGATGAGTGGGACCCAGACCCTTGCCTTCTGGGAGTGCAACGCCTACTAGATCTAAAAGAGGCAACAACTTTATAATACCTTGGGCTTTGGGTGGGCTGAACATGACAGATCCATTCTGGGTGGGACAGGATCTGGGAAGTTTTAGAAGGTGGGGAAATGAAAAATATGTATGATTTAATCTTGAGTGTGTTTGTATGGGCGTGCAGTAGGAAGGGGGATGGGTATGAGAAAGGGTTTTCCAGATGGGAAATGAAGAAAAATGACTGTGTAATTTGTCTAGGATTGAAGTCCATGTGTGTGTGTGCCTTAGCCAGTTTGGGCTGCTGTTACAAAATGCCATATGTGGGGGGCTTAAATGACAGAAATCTGTTTTCTTACAGTTATGGAGGCTGCAAGTCTAAGATCAGGGTGCTGTCACAGTTGGGTTCTGGTGAGAGCTTTCTTCCTGGCTTTCAGACAGCCATCTTCTCACTGCTATGTCCCCACATGGCAGAGGGGGTGGGGGCGGGAGGAACAGAGAACTAACTCTCAGGTGTCTCCTTATAAGGTCACTAATTCCATTAGACCCTTTTCTCATCTAACTCTAATTACCTCTTGTCATCCTTTTCTTTCTTTCTTCATTTTGTCTTTCAAAAAATATTTATTGAGTACTCATGAAAATTTTTACTGAATGTTATGTGACAGGTATTGTGATAGCCCTGTCATGTGAAACTTGCTGTCTGTGACCTAGTATAGCACAGTGCAGCCCAGGTAAGCTTGTTGACAGGACACGGAGTTTGTGTCTACACACCTTGTCTGATCACCTCTAGTCTGTGTGCAAAGGTCACCAGGCCCATTTCTCTGTTGTCCACACCTTCTATCCCTCAGTTTTGCTCTTGGCTTGGGCTCTACTTGGGCAGAGCACTATTTTAGCCCATAAAGAAGAAGGCAAGAGAATCCATCCTTTTCTGTACATGTTGAGTTGTAAATTGAAAGACACAGGATTGCTTCTGATTGGCTGCATGTGCACTGAGGAAGACTACGCCATTTCTTCACCTGCAAAACTGTGAGAAATTAACTACCAATTATTAATTATCTGATTGCTAGTTTATGCTGAAAAATAGGAAGTATTAAGATAATATAGTTGTTATGGGTGAAATGGTACATATGGGACATTAGTATGAAAGAAGCACCTATTACCTGTCTACTAGTGAGGTCTGCTAGAGTTAAATCTCGGAGTGGATGATGCCTTCATCCGTTCTCTTTTTCCACCACACTCAACTCTTAGCCACATGTGGGACACATTTAGTTTCTTGTATGTGAGGTTTCTAGGCAGTCCTGTTTCTGAGAACTTGAGTTTTTGGCTTAAAATCACTAAGTTTTGAACTTAGTGATTTTTTTTTTTTTTAAACTACCAAGGAGAGGTGATTATAGTGATTAATACTACTTTTCCTAAAATGGATAGTACTAAATAAATCAGTGCCTTTTTTTAAGCCTCATTTAGATAAGCTGTTCTCAATTCCCCAGGATGACATTCAGGATTCCAAGGGATTCTCTTCGCCGTTCTGGCCAGCAAAGAGAAGGAGCAAACACACACGGCAAGTCTGTAGCGGCGCATCCATCGGGCACTTTGTTCCTGGCACTGCCCATCAGCTCTGTGCTGCCCCCACCGGAGCAGGTGCCCACTAGAGGCCTCTCTGTCCAGAGCCTTCTCCCTGGGCAAGGGTGACTCTGAATAGGGTTGGATTTTACTGTTGTGAATTGCTGAAAACTTGTGATTAGCCAGAGACTGTCCATCAACTGCACCCAAGACTATTTTGGCGCCAATACAGTGTTTTTGTTTTGGACCACTTCTCTCTGCCTGGGGTTATCACGCCCAAGCTACTCCTTACCCATAGCAAAGCTCTTTCCAGCTTGCTTTAGTTCATATCCACTCTGTTATGGCTATTTTAAACACTTATTACTAGGGGAGAATAGGTGGCTTTGAGGTATAATGTCAGTGTCAACACCTGGCTCTCGCAGTGATGTGACAGCGTCTACTGCACTGAGGTTCTGTGTTGATAATATAGTTTCATTGGTTTATTTTGGTAATCATTTGAAATTTTCTGTACACACACACACACACACACTTTTTTCCCAGGACATAACAATGACAATTTTTATTTAACAAAATTGCATTACACCTCAATGAGCAGCAGTAAGCAAAATCATCTACCAGATAGTTTTCATTTATACAGAGTCTGATTATTGTTAATGATAATATTTACTATGATAACATCATTTATTGAGTATTCTCTATATGTTGGACACATTTCTAAAACGTTTCAATGTATTAACTCATTTAAAGAACACACTAAATCTAGCTGAAAGGATAGAGCTAATGTAGGCAGACATGGTGTGCCCATTGAATTCAGATAATCATCGATACTGTACATTTTTGGAAATTCTTACCTCTTAGGTTGTTTCAGGTAGATTCTTTTTCTCTGTTTTCATGGGACCTAGAGGTGGATTAGGCCTCTTTGTGAAACCACTGCAGCATGGGGCTCGCTCGCTGTCTCCCTTAGAGGAGCCCACTGCCCTTTGTTCTTTACAGATCCCTCGTAACAGCTGCAAACTGACACGCATGTCTCCTCGCCTTAGAACCATTCTGCCTTCATGAAATTCAGCACAATGCGAAGTTTGGTGCACATTTTGTGTTTAAACTTAATTTAGCAAATTTGGAAGATCCCCCTGCTTTGTTCACTGGGTCTCCTTGCTCCCATCCTTGACAATTTTAACTTGGACAGATGATGTAAAAGGCTGAAACTTCTGAGTCAGCTTGCACAGGAATTAATGTGTGGACAGTCCTTTCCCCTAAGTCCACTATTCTCAATCTGTGCTTTCCTCTTTCTGCAACATTTCTGACTCCTCCAGGTTTGAAATTAGGGAAAGGATGGGAAGTAAGAAGTATGCATATGTGTTCTTGCTGACTAATAGTGTCATATGTTATCATTGGCACCATGTGGGTTTGTTTTTTTTTTTAGACTTTTCCCACCTTATCATTGAGATTGTGCCCCTGCAGTCCACCTTGATAGTGGTAAGTACATTCTTTAGTTAGTTCTTATTCTTCCCTCAGCCACTAGGCTTGTAGTACATGTAATACATCTCTTAACTTCTCTCTACCAGGGTCACTTTATCCCTCCAAGTGGCCTTTGATATAGGGTTTCAAACACCCTTTAGTTAGCTCTCCCCTTTGCATGGACCACTTCTGGTTCATGGAAATCACATGTATTCTTTGCTCCATGAAACTCTGGGATGTGACTTCCTCATCTTCTTCAGAGTTATCCACAACTTTCCTTCTGATTTCTCAGGAGTGATTAGGATACCAGGCCCTTTGTCCCCAAGCCCCAGGAGAAATGGATTGTTTTAGGTTAGGGAAGGACATATTCAAATCCATTTCACTGGTTTTGAGCAAACAAAATTTCTAATATTTTTATTCTTTCTCAGTTTTTCCAAGTTTTTTATTTGTTTGTTTTTGTTTTGATTAGAGATGGTTCCTCCCCTAAGTATACCCAAAGTGGTTCTCAACCACCTGCTATGAAAGTCCTGCTTTTGCTTTCTCACAATTTATTTTGTAATATAGTCAGGGTTGATTCCATGTCTTAAACCCCAGTCAGAACTGTACTATGATAGTTCCATTTGAACATTTTTTTCCCCTTCAACCAAACAGAATATTGGCAAAAGTTATTACTAATCAATTCACAGGGGCATTCATATAAATAGCCAACACAAATTGAAAGATGCTCAGCATGATTTTGAAATCTTGGAAATGTGATTAGATCAATTAGAAATCATATTTAGGGGAAGCTGAGATGGCTCAGTGCGTTAAGTGCTCGCTTTGCAGCCTCAGGGACCGAGTATCAAATCCCAGCCTCAGCCCTTGAAGACCCACATACTGAATTGGGGTGTGCTTCCCATGCAGGAGGCCCCCAGCCCAGTTCCTGCCCTGAGCTACCTCCGCCCACCTGTGTGGACAAAAACCATGTTGAAAACTGATGTACAACTATGGAGTCAGCTTTGGGCCCTCCTCCTTCTCTCTGTCTCTGTCTGTCTCTGTCTGTCTCTGTCTCTCTTTCTGTGTCTGTCAAATACAACAAAAATAAATCTTTAGAATCAGGCTTATTTATCATATTAATGAAATGTAAAGGCTTTATAATAGCTAGTATTAGCAGCATGTAGGAGAATGATACCTTACTGGTGATGTATTGGTATTGTCTTTTCTGGAGAGCCATCTGTCAGCCTCCATTAAGATAAGAAATGTGCACCATCTTTGAGCCATCATTAATATACCTCTCTTTTTCCCCTAGAGAAATAACTTGTCCATGTATTGTTCTTACAAAGGCAGGTCCAAAGACGTTCATTTCAGTGTCACTGGTAAGAACAAAAAATAGAGATAGCCCATCAATGGCAGTATATTTAAATTAGCAATTTTTAAATCTTCCTTGAAGTTACTAGGTAATATTAGTGGAGGTAGTATGGGTCACGTATAGGCAATGGCTTTTAAAAAGTAAATGCTTTCCATGTTTTCCCACTAACTGGATGCAGATAATCTCAAGACCATAGGAGATGCTGGCCAGCAACCAGATGGAAGGGGCATGGATCCCTGAATGGAGAACAACTACCTATTGAACTATATCACTCCCATTGGATTGGCAGATGCACAGCACATAAACTTCTACTGTCTTTTTTTTTTTTCCAGTTTTTTTTTTTTTTCAATTGTTAAATTTATTGGGGTGACATTGGTTAGTAAAAATTACATAGGTTCCAAGTGTATAATTCCACAGTACATCGTCTATGTGTTGCATTACGGTCCACCACCTAGAGTCAGTTTTCTTTCTACCACCATATATTTGACTCTCTCTACTGTTCTAAGCCATTGACATTTTGGGATTTATTTATTAAAATAGTTAGTGTCATCCTAATACAAATGATATGAAGTAGACAAAAAGGAGGAAGTAAATACTGTATGTTTTGCCTTCATTATAGCTTAAAGATATATTAAGTGAAGAAAATACGGTATCTGGTATTTTAAATAGATAATACTCAGATTACTTATATAAGTATATAAACCCATAGAAAAATTGTGGAGAATAAACACCAACCTAATAAAAGTAGATACCTCCAAAGAAGGGAGTAGGATTGGGTATTGTGGTAACTGGAGACTTTTGCTTTGTATTATTGAAATTTTTATGAGGAAAATATTTCTTGAATTACTTGTATAATTAAAAATTATAAAAGAAATTGGATTGGCTCCCTGGGCAATTGCTTGCTTCAAACTGCTCTTTTTTTGTTTCTGTCCTCATTTATGTGAGGAAAATAGATTAAAAAAAAAATCATGGTTTTGGGCACAGTTGTATGGAAATTTATCAAGAATTTAAAACAACAACAACAAAAAACCCACCACAGAACATTTTGAAATAACTTGGGAAGAAAAATGCTAACAAATCAATTATGATAACAAAAATACGTACAGATTTAGAAATAGTTTGGTGAGACTGTGGATGTAGCACTATTGAGTTTATAAATATGTCTTTTAGAGAAAACATTTACTCAACTGTGCTCTTTGGTAATTACAGAAGTGATCATGTGGCATTACCTTTCATAAGGCTACAATGGCCTAACTTCTCGTTTTGAATTTGTATGGGAACAGCATGGCAATAATGGGAGCACATTTCCTCTCACACTGCTTTCAGATCCAGTGAGTCCCCTGGGTGTGTCTTCTAGGAGAGTAATATCTACAGTGTCCCGCCATGAGTGACCCCGAAAACAATAGTAGCATGATACCTTTTTTCCCACTCCCCCCTTCAGCTTTGTGTGCATTACTTCCATCAGGTCTTTTGTCAGCTGGGTGATTGCCATGTTTACACAACTATAATTGGTACCTCCTTGCCTGCTTGTTGTTACCAAGACAACTGCCTATCCATACACCCTTTGAGAAAAACCACCATTAGAGACTCCTAGAGGCTCTATGGGTTGGACTAGCCCTATCATTCTCCCTCACATACCTCCATATGGCTTCATCTTCTGATCATGCTTCAGGTACCACATACCATTTCCCAAGAGGGAGGAAAGCTGTGTAGGCTTTAAGACTCCTCTCTTCTCCCCCTTTCCACTTCACTGTCCTAATCTGGGTCAGATTTGACCCATTTCTTTTTCTATTCAGAGTTCTACACTAGTTTCATTCTGTAATTCCTGCGAGGGCACTTAGTGATATGCAGATAAAATAGAAACAGCAATGTCTAGCTTGCCTGAGTTTTTGTGAGAAGTAGAATGTGTATCAGTGTGCTTAGCAGGAGCACCATAATGTTACTTTCCTCCCTCTGGCTTTTCATTTCTCATAGTCTGCAGGTGCTTATCAGTATTGCAGAACACCAACCAGGTGGGCTTTTAAGCTGCAGATTTTAGAACGGCATGCCAAGCGTCGTGAGTCATTGGAGATGGAAGTGCTTCAGTCTTGGAACGAGGAGGCTGGTGAGGGTGGGGCAGCTCAAGGGTGAGATAGCAGCTAGGGAAGCCCAGCAGACAAGTGCTGCCTGCAGAAGCTCACTATGCCAAGGACCTTCTCCCATCACGAATGAGAACCTACCAGTAAGCTTGACTTCCATTTGATTCTAATACATTAAAGTTTAAAATCGGATTAAAAGAAAAGCAGCAGCAGAAGTCTAAATCCTGCCCCACTGTGTATATGATTGCTTTCCAGTGTGAAACTTCACTGCAAGAGGAGCTGTTCACTAAGCAACAAGAGTGACGGTGGGGTCAGGGTTTAATGAGAAGACAGATGATTGTATTTCTGTCATTCAAACTCTTTCCATTGGTTAGGTGTCTGCTCCCTTCTGCGCTGACCTCATCCATGGTCTGCCAATAGTGTGCTCACTCCTGCTATCTCTGGCCTGAGGTTCACTGGAATCCTGTATGTGGCCAGCACACAGGTTCCTCCCCTCATTCTCTCCCCTGCACCCCTACTTATGCTATGGCCTATGGGGCCCTCATCATACTGTGGAGAAGTGGTCCCTCATTGAGTACTTCCCTCCTCCTTTCCTTCTTTTAGAGGAAATTCTGTCCCCCTGTCTACTTGCTTTCCAGAGCCCCTTCTGAACCATTGGCTGATTCTGGTTCTTAGAGTTTGAATACTTTAAATGATTACATTGTTGTCTCACACAGCCTCTGCATGTTTCCTTTTCCTAAGAAATTTTAATGCCTTATACAGTTCTTTCTCTGCTGTCCTCTTAGGAATCAAGTTATTGACCTTTTCATCTCAACTTTCTTGACTCCACTGAATACTAAGTTTTTCCCCATCTCTATCTGTCCAAATTTCACCTACCCAAGGCTCAACTCAAAAACTATCCCCTCTTCACAGCTTTTCCTGATTTTTGCAGCAACAAGTACAAGTTACCTGCCTTTTTCTATTTGACCATATTTCTTTATTTGTCCCATTTTATGCATTTAATATTTTAATCTTGAATAATAGTTGTGTTTCTCTTAAGGACAAGAAACATGTTTTATTCATATTTATATTACTTCCAACCCTATTAAAGCACCTTACTTTGTATTTGGCGTGCAGAATGCACGTTAGAAATGTTCATTTGAAGACTGAATGATGACACCTGCTTCCTTATGTTTTCCTATTCTAGTGCTGCATATGATAGTGCCACAGACTATAACCCCTAAACCTCAAAAATTCCAGTTATCCTGGATCACTTCCACAAGGCTATCTAATAATATTCAGTGCTCTTTTGTAAGCATCTCTTGTATGTTGAGCCCTGTCCTACCTGGTGGGGGAAGGAATGCTCTTATCTGGCCCATAATGAATCTACCTGTCTACCTAGGGCTAGGGGAGGACCCATTAGCCTACCATGTGGTCTCACCAGGATTATAAACTAGGGGAAGGGTAATCCCTAAAGCAAAGAACACTTGTTCAGCACTTGTCCCATTTAACTCCTTTCTTGCCTCCAGACTGGATCTTCTCAGTCCATCCTGTAGCCCTCCTCTAGAATAGGCTATATTGCAAATTTTAAAAAGTACTGTTTTGTTTAAAATTCTTCAGTAGCTTTCAGCATGAAGCTCAAATGCCCACTTTAACATATAGGACTTTCCTGAACTTCCTGTTTCTGAAGCATCCTTTTCTTGCACTGTCACATGCATGCCCACCTTTTAATCATGCCAACCTCTTTTTCGTTCTCAAACTTGGCATGCTATCTTGAGCATCTGTGATTTCTTCACTTCCTAATTTTTCTTCTAAAACGGTTTCTTTTCTTCATTTTAACTTAGTATCTTAGTCAGCTTGGGTGGCCATAACAAAATACCGTAGATTGGGTGGTGACTTAAACAACAGACATTTATTTCTCACCATTCTGGAGGTTGGGAAGTCCAAGATCAAGGTGCCAACAAGTTCAGTACTTGGTGGGAGATCTCTTTCTGGCTTGGTGATAGCTACCATCTCACTGTATGCTCATTTGACCTATTTTTTTGTGTGTACATGAGAAAGAGAGAGAGAGACACTCAGTGTGTGCAGCCTTATGGTCCTTTTAAGGGCACTTAATCTCTTTTATAGGGTCTCCGCCTTCATGACCTCATCTAAACCTAATTACCCACCAAAGGCCCCACCTCTAAGCCGTTACATTGGAGATTAGGGTTTCAACATATGCATTTGAAGGAACAGAAACATTCAGTCCATAGAAACCAGTGAACTCCTTTTCACTCTTTAAACTCAGTATAAGGATCATATGTCCGAGGAATCCCTTTTGTCTTCCATGTTATATTTAAATATGTCCTCTGTCCTTATAGCGTTATGTGGTTTTCTCTGTCACAGCACTTATTCCACCCTCTATAATGGTGAGTTTATATGTTTGCTTTAATTTTACTGAATGTTCTTTTGTTCTGTTCAGTGTTTGAATCCATAGCACAGCCTGGGGCCTGGCTTATAGTAAGAACTTGGCTTTAAAGCATTTACGGTAGCTCCTGATACTTTTCAGGTTCCTTCATGAAATCTAAAATAAATAATTGCTCTATTTATCTTCTTTACTGTCAGAAGTGCTATGTTAGACAAATTTATTATTTGATTCTAGAATTTTATGTAACTTTTTATTCTTTACTATTTAGATGAATATTTTATTTCTAGTTGGGTGATTATTAATAGTTGATGCTGCTATTGAAGCACTTATAAAATTGAATTATATTAATTATTCATTTGCTTTTCTATCTGCCTCATTCTATTGTGAAGTCTCAGAGGTAGGGTCCACATCCTACTCATTGTTGCACAGCCGATGGCTGGCATACAAACAGTGCTCAACGAATGTTTATTGAATGAATCAGATACACATTCTGGTTTCCAACTAACCTCTCACATCCTTGTAATAGCACTGAAACTGACTTTCCTTTTTCCCACACTCTTTGGATCCCACATGTGTGTCTTGGAAAAACCTGTGTTTTTACAATCATCCCCACTTCTCTAACTAGGAAATGTAGTCACCAGGAGAAGTATGTGCTGTCTGTTTGTAATGACTCTCACTGGAGGGCAGAGGCAGCTAAATGAGAGGAGGTATCAGGAATTCCGTGTGGTAAATTCACATCATCTTTCTGTCTGTCAAATGCATGAAAAGAGTCAGCAGGCTCGAGGACACAGTATAGGAGTCTCAGAAAATCAGGATACGGGAGTCAGTCCCTCGCTTGACACTGTGGGCAGCTCGGTTATTTTGGGAAAGGCTTTGTGGCTATCACTTTTTCTGTTGTTAAGTGTTAGGAGATCGTGGGAGTAAATGGAGGGGCACCGAAGTAAGAATCAAAATGTCTCACTGTCGATTTCTTTTTTCTGCTTATATGCCAGATGTTGAGCAATCATAAGTTCTGTGAGACTTGGTTTCTGTAAATCTGATGTGGGATGATCACATTTATCCTTCTTATTTCACAGATTGTTTCTAGGATGAAATGAGATTAGGGCTATAAATCAATTTCAAGTTGTTAATCAAATTTACCAATGTGAGAGGTTTATTAAAGTTATCATTATTTTATCGAGGTGATGCTATTCTTACCTAGTTTCTGGATTTACAGAGGTAAATGCAGACTGCCTATTTTTATATAACTTTAACTTTTACGTAACTGTATCCTGTTATGAGAGGCTGCTACTACCAGTTAATTTTTATCTTTGGAAAATAATATTTCATCTAACTCTGCAATTCCAGAGAATAATTTACATTTGTGCTGTACTGAATGTGAGTAGCTCCTGTTGTGGGGATTTTGTTCCTTGTTGAGAAGTCAAGGAAAAGAAGAGAAGGGATGTGAGAGGAACGCAATAGCCATCACACAGCTTGATTTTATTTGTTTTTATTTTGTGGACAAGCCTAGCCCTATTGGAAAGTCTCAATTTTCCTAAATCACCCATCATCTCAAGCTTCTCCACTCAGAAAAATCTTGTTGGTTTGTCCATTAACAAATATTTATTGAGTACCTTCAATGTGCCAGACAGAAGAGAAGTATAATGGTGAATAAAAACACAAAGTCTTTTGTTTTCAGAGTACATTTTCTAGTGTTGAAAAGGAACAGAAAGCAATTAAAAATGTTGGAGAAATATAATTAAAAACAAAGTCTTCTCCCAATACAGAAAAACCTTGCCACAGAGGTAGTAGAGATTGAAATCAGTTTTATTACTGAATGAAGATTAAAACAGAACGTGATGCTCATCACAGGCAATTCCCTAAGTGACTGTGAAGGCAGAAAGAAATCTCACCTTTTTATACAACAAAGTAGATACATCCATTGCATACATGTTTTTGAGAAACACAATAACTAGAATCAAATAAGAGGACATGACAGAACCATTTGTCACACATGGTTCATCCTAATTTTACCTGATAATTGGGCTGACCATCTGTGTTAGCTAATTGGCTTCATCCAGAAGAGAAGCTAATTTCTCACACCTTTATGAAGGGAGATAGTTTTGCAACTTGGAGCAAAGTGCCCACTGAAGTCATTCATAGACTCTGTCTCATGGGAGCTGGGAAATAGGGGTGCTAGCTCCCTTGATGTATATGTTTCAGAGGTGACTCCTAGGTTCTTGAAAAAGACATTTTTGGATTATCAAGACAAAAGGTCTAGTTTTCAAAAGATTATCTATATCTGTATCTATATATCTGTATCTATATCTGTATCATCTCTGTCTCCCTATATCTATCTATCTATCTATCTATCTATCTATCTATCTATCTATCTACCTACCTACTTATCTATCTAATTTCAAAAGGAGGAGAAAGGACTTACAAATTTCTAAAATGAATGGTCTAAGATAAAGGAGGAAAGGGGGAATTTCTTTTCTTATTTTTAGCAGGGTGAATTAAGTGTCTTACTTTGAATTTTTATTTGTCCTACACAGATAACTAATTTGAGAATTTCAGAGGTGAAAAAATATTTCAACTCAGGAAGACTGTACTACAGTTTATTTTTTTGTTGTTGATTTGTGAATGTTCATTCAAATTAAGGGCACATTGTTGTGCAAAAGCTAAATCCTTTTGGTTCATTTTCCTTTTTTCTCCCTCACAGGTTCTTTTAACTGTTTCAGCAGACTGGAATAGTGCTTTCTAGCTATTTTGACACCCTTATAATCAATCTGCAGGATACCCACCATAACCTAAAAAACAGTAGCCATGATTTTTTTCAGCCCACTGGGAAATCTTGAACTTCTTAGGCGGTGGTGTGCCCTTTTTATGCCACTGCATGGACTCCTGCTTTGACTCAGGCTCATAATGATAAACCCAAGTTTTACCTCCAGTGACTATCCCTTTTAAAGCTTCACCTTTGTTGTCTCTGCCGAAGTTCAAAAACTGTCATGAACACTCGACACGCTGTTGTTTTTGAAGTAACGTGCGCATTCTCTGGTACCCAACTTGATGTGACTTTTGACATTCTTAGATGCTGATGGAGAATATTTAAAATGGTTGTGGGTGATACTCCAACCATTCCTGCAAGCTGCTTTTTATTCAATCTTGCATTTTTCACTACAAGTCTTCAATGTTTTTGAGAATGTCTGAGGAAGTGGCCTCAAAAGGGTGTCTCAGATAGAGGTTATCTTCAGTCAACTCTCAGCCTTGCTTGAAAAGGCTATGCACTTGTAAACCATGGATTTCCCAGGACAACAGTCTCTGTAAACCGCTAACATCTCTTCTAAAACAGTTTGAGTTGTTTTCCCTTGTTTTGTGAGAAACTTAACAACAGCTCGTAATTCAGTTTTAGCTATACTTGGTATTTTCTTCACATTTGATGTGCTTCTTTGGCGATATCTGAAATAACAGGGATGCAAATATGCTAAAATTTGGCACGTATGCTAATAATAAGTCACACAACCAAACTGTGTGCTCTAGTACTCCTACCTCTCCAATAACCCACTTGTTCAATGAATTTCTTGACCACCCTCATATTTATCTGTCATACCTTGCACATATATAAGGGCTGTCTGGAAACTATCAGCCATATCAAATGAAAAATAGAGGCATTATGGCTGGATTTTTTCCAGACAGCCCTTTTATTTTCAGGGTTTTTTTTCCCTCTAATTTTATTATATCTTGTATTATACAGAAATACCAAGATTCCCTATCCCCAAGAAGCTTAGGGAAGCACAGTGAAAATTCATCTGACTGAAATGGTTAAAGTCTAAAAAATCATTGTGTAGGCAAAAAAGGACTAGAAATTGGAAAGTATTCTTGAACCTGGAGCTCGTCTTGACTTCGGTCTTGGGAATTGTGGAAACAGCTGATGTCAGTGATCTTAATCACATTTTAACTTAATAATGTTGTAACATTTTAACCTCAGGCACCTGATAAGTCCCAAGACATAGTAGCTTCTCAGTAAACCTTGGCTGACTTGATGCGTAGCTGGATTATCTAAACATGGAACACGCTGGCCAAATAGAATGGGATGTGTCATGCCAGGGTCAGAGATCCCTCTACAGGCTCCCCCAGATAATTAGGTTCATGGATATCAATGTCTCAGCATTCTCTCTCCTCTTTAACAACCCTTGTGAAAATATCCAAGAAGTACTCTTAACACAGACTTAAGTTTATTGAACATAAAGCAATACTAATTAAGTTGGCTAAGCTTCTTTTCTGTATTCTGCCAAATTCTAGAACTTCTGCTGGATACTTTCTAGTCTATAAAAACTGAATTAAGAAATGGCCCTTTCTACTCTACCTCCCCCAACCAAAGGCATGCCTTCCTGACTTGGGCTTGTTTCTTCACATAGCTGGAGTCAGATTTTGCTGGCAGTAGGTAGGTAAATACTACTGCACAGAGAGGTTCATAAGTGGTGGCTAGCTTACTTCCTTTTCCTGTGATCACCACCACCGTTCTCATTTTCCCTAGATACTTTTCGTTTGCTGGTCTGGGTTCATTTTGACTCTCTGTGGGAGTTGCACTGTACCCCTAGGAAGCCTTTGAGCATTTCTCTCATCAGCTCTGTGGCCATCAACCTTCTTTATATGATGCATCTATGATATAGCTATGCATACAAAACATGTTTTTACTATGTATGTGTATTTAGAATAATTAAGTCACCCAAAGGTAATTACTGAAGAAGATTATGCCACTGCAAGTCAGCAGTTTTTTCTTTCCTCAGAAAAATCCTCAAGTGTGTAATTGTATTTTTCTAGATTGAATCAGTAAGATGATTGCAATTAATTTAATTTGTTATTATGGGCAGAAAAACAGGGCCATGGGAAGAGAGGGAGGAAGGGAAGGATGAAGTATAGGAAAACAAAGCAGGGAGCAGATGAGATCATTGTTAAGAAATGGTGCAGCTACCAGATCAGCCAGAGCTCAATTGCGGTGGCGAGAACAGATCCAGGATGCCATCTTGCATTTCAAGGTGAACTTTAGCTCATTGTAATGGATTATAACACTATTAGCATTGCGGGCAGGTAAACATCTCCAACCCCTGTGTTGCCATGATAGTTAGAACAAGGGCCAAGTAAGGATAAGGGAATCCTAACTCCTAACAGGAAGGAGTGGTCAGTGAGGACCCAGCTGGGAACACCTATAAGGCCACCCTCAATTTTGGCTATTTCACACCCTCATTCTAATAAAATCCTAAGCTTCTTTGTTCTTTACTACAGTTATTCTTCTTTGGGCCTGCCCACTTCCACTATTTTAGAAATGTATTCTCTCTTTTTAATAAATCCACTGCTTGTGTGGCTTATTCGGTGTGACTTTGAATTCTTTCCTGTGGTGATACCAAGAACCTATTTACTGACAATCTTATTAGCAGTCATAAAAAAGGATGTGATTTTTCATTTATTGGAAGCACAAACTCTTTCAGACTATTGAGAAGAAAGAATTTCCAAAAAGACAAGAAGAGTACCATTTTATATAAGGAAAGTTATAATTTATTTAAAGCTACCCTAGTAGTTTATAGAGACTTAGGTGAAGGCCAAGCTTGAAACATTTAAACAGTTAGCTAGTTATTTGGCATTGTGCCACTTAACCACATAGATGGTTGATTTCATTTTTAAATCACTTGACCACATCATCCTGATGTTTTGGCATTTTCCCAGCAGCCTCAGCATGCATTGCTTTTAAAGAGAGTTCTTCACTGCTGTCTCTTGGTGAGATGGTGAATAGGCAGGAGTTAGGAAGCATGCTGCCTGTACTCTTAAGCAGGTGAATTTGGGTAAACTGGATAATCTTAACTGGTGAATTAATTTGTGTGGGCCTCAATTTTCTATTTTGTACACTGCAAGTTGAATTGATTATAAAAGTCTGTAAATATGAAGTTAGTTGGCAAGGAAAATCCTTAGGACTCTGAATAACTTTGCATAAAGTATGCATTTTGGCATCTGTGCTGTTTTGATTTTGCCTTCTAATGTACTTCCTGACAGAGTCAAGTGATTTACAAAGAGTTCTGTGTCATCCCTACGTATCAATCCACTCTGTTCTGTCCCTGGGCTTAGGAGCACCTTGTGTTCTGGAGTCCAATAAGGGCATTCTTCATGAGGATAACTAAAAGCTTTTGCCCTCAACCAACAAAACAGGCTTTAATCCAAAAAGTTGAATGTGGAGATTCCTCCTCGGTAGTTGAATAAATCAGGCACAAATCAGGATGCTGATATGGAAGATCAGAGTGGAAATTGCCTCTGCTGGTCCCTTGAAGAGAAAATTGTTTTATTGACTTTTCTTCCACATAGCTCTTGATCTGCCTTGTAGGGGGTTTTCTTCTTTGCATTTGTTTCTTTTTTTCTTTTAATGGAATGTGATGATCTGTAAAGAAGGAAACAAAGACCTTTGACTAACATAGCCCTTGTCTTGCTAGCGACAAAGCTAACTGTGAGATTGTCCTTTTTAATTACAGTGGAGACTTCCATGGCTTCCTGAGTAAAAGCCAACTACTGCCTGCCCTTCCAGAAAGCAGGCAATGGGGAAGGCAGAAAACAAGGCCATCTCAGTTTTCTTGAAAATAAGAGCCTTAGATGTTTATACCGGGAGGAATTGCTTAGGCAAAACCTGTTCCTACCCAGACTTCAGCCTTTTGGGGACTGACAGAGATGTGGTGAATTCCTCTTTTGAGGGGCACATGGGGGCACAGACAAGCCTTGTTTCACAACTTAATCAATCTGAGGGATATGAGCAGCAGCTCTTTTCCTGGTGGTTATGTAACGTGAAAGGAGTTTCAAATTCGAATGCAACTATTATTCAGCTGCTTTCATTCACTTTAAAGACATCCTACTCTATAGGTTATGCATGAATTTCTCCCATTTGTAGGAGTGAAGTATGGTAGCCAAAAGTCATTAGTGTTTCATAAACTGTGACTAATCCCCTACATAGTCTTCTCTCCCTCCCTTCTTTTCTCCCTCCTTTTCCCCCTACTGTTTAGACTATTATGTATTTGTTGATATTTAGCTGCTACTTTTCTGTACTATTATTATTATATTATTATTTTTAAATTACTTGAGACCGTGGCATACTGTGGATTTAGGATTGATGGGGTTATTAGGGAAGCCTGCTTTCCTCAGCCTTTAGATTACGTTGAAATATTTTGCTTGAAAACAGCAACGAGTAAGTCTGAAGCTCAGCTTTGCAGAAGCGGCAGCATATCCAGGGTTCTCCTGGCTTTTACCAAGCTGTTGCCACCCGAAAATAGCGGTAGGCTCATAAATGTTTAGCAAATCACAGTAATGAATGTGGCCAGGACAGACATAGCCAGTGTGTGTTTTTTTAATCATGCATCATTTAGTACCAAGATGACTCTTGGATGTTTTGGCAAATTAATTTGTATTGCACTTCAGAGCAGCTGGGCGCTAGCCCGCGGAGCTGCACTAGCTGCATCCACTCATAAAGTTGCTGCTGCTGCTGCCTTCCGTGAAAGCAGAAATGCGTCTGTAAAGCACAGGGAATTCTTTGCTTTCCAACCCCCAGGGTTTTGGTAGAAGCCATGCCAGTCCTTCTCTAGTGCTTCCCAGAATTCATGCTGCTCTATGTGAGCAACTTCAGCACAACCATTTTCCAAAGAGTCTTCCGCTATGATTTAAAAATCAGGCACAATGCCACCTTCTCTGAAATTTAATTACATATGAACTCCCGGACATTTATACAATGCAAATGTAACTCCTCCCCATCTCTCTCTTACATTTTCTATTTTTATGTAGCTGTGTATGGAAAGTCTTACAGGCCCTAGGCATTTGCTAGGTGTTAATTTAAAGATAGATCTGAAAGAAAAATGCATTTGAAAGAAGTTCGGAATTTAGTTACTCTTCTATGAAGAGATCAGATGGGAAATGAAATTGGAGGGAGATGTTATTACACATACGAACATATTCAAAATCTTCCCCAGTTTTTGTCATTCTAATAGTCTTGACATGGTCTGCTCTCACCCCACCCCTCTTCATCATGAAGTCTCACCTCCCAACGCAACCAGCGCACGGGAACCACCAGGTTTTCTTCCCTTCTATGCTTCCTTTTTTTGTTCTGCTACCATGCTTCTATTTTTTTAATTAAAAATGTATCTTTCTTTTTATTGTTAAATTTATTGGGGTGACATTGGTTGGTAGAAATGATAGGTTTCAGGTGTACAATTCCATATTACATAGTCTATGGGTTGCATTGTGTGCTCACCACCCAGAGTCAGTTCTCTTTCCATCATCATATATTCCATGCCCCCTCTCCCCTGCTCACCCCTCTCCCCCACTGCCCTCAGGTAACCACTAAACTATTGATTATATCTATGAGTTTTTGTTTCTTTGTTATTTTCAGTTTTATGTTTCACTTATTATTATTATTTTTTTAAAGATTTATTTTATTGATTTTTGACAAAGAGAAACAGAGACAGAGAGAGAGAGAGAGAGAGAGAGAGAGAGAGAAGGGGGAGGGCCCAGAGCAGTCTTCATAGTTTGACAGCATTAGTTTTCCATATAGTTTCACTCCACAGGTGGGCACAGGGCTGCACAGGGCAGGAACTGGGCCGGGAGCCTCCCACATAGGTCCCGGCAAGAACTGAACTGGGGGCACACCCCAGTTCAGCATGTGGGTCCGCATGGGCCGGGGCCGGGATTCGATCCTCGATCCTCGGTCCTCGGGGCTTCAAAGCGAGCGCTTTACCTGCTGAGCCATCTCAGCTTTCCCTATGTTTCATTTCTAAGTGAAGTCATATGGGTCTTGATTTTTTTCTTTCTGACTTATTTTTGCTTAGCATGATAATCTCAGGTTCTATCCATATTGTCACAAATGGCAGTATTTCATCTTTTTTTATTGCTGAGTAACAACAATACATCTTTTTTGATGCAAGCCCTATTTCCCTTGATTGTCTCCAGTTCTGCCTCTTAACTATTGCCAGAGTCCTGTACCTGTAAGTCCCAGGATCCATCCTTATGCTTCTGCTTAGGGGCCAGAGGAGGTGGAGAAGCCACCTGGGCAAAGTCAGCTCTTTCTTTAGCAGAAGACAAGAAAAAACTGCTTGGGGTATTCATATTTTCATAATTTTTTAATGACAACAGTCTTGTCCGTGGGTACACATGCCTGTCTTTTAAAATTATATAAGAACATTATAGCCTTCTGCCCTTCAGAGAAGCCGAGGGCACCAGGAATGGATGAGGCCTGGGGTTCATTTCAGGTGCTTTGTAATGATGAAATGTGTCTCCTGAGACCTTTAAGACGTGAGCTGTGGAGTGAACAAGAGACTTAGGAAGGATAAAGGCTTTTCATATCATTTAATACTAAAATGTATATTTTTTATACTTTGATGGATGAATATGCCTATGACTACCTTCATATGTAGGAGTTTAACATTCAAAATAACATCCTTTAAGCCTGTGTGTTTGGTTTCTTCATCACTAAATGGTTTCAAGGAATGAAGAGCCCTTGAAAAGGCAAATATTTTGTGGTTTGACTTCTTCCAAAAGCATGTGGGGGTGCTGATGATGCCGACAATGAAGATGATAATGATGATTAATATCATCTAAATACCTAATACTTATGGAGAACTTAATTGGTGCCAGGTGTGTCCAGGAACATTACATGTATTAATTCATTTAATCTTCGTAACAACCTCATTTGGTAGAAATTTCTCTTATTTCCATTTTTTATGTGAGGAAACAGGGGCATGTAGAAGTAAAGTAACTGGTCAAATAAGCTCAGCACCAAGTTGCATGTATTGGTTGAGCACAGCCAGTGCCTTGCTATGTAACTTCTAGTAAATGGCCCAACAGACCTTACCCGAGGGCTGCCTTTGGTGGGCTGTCAGCCAGTTTGCTACCTCTGCTTGATATTTATCTCCATTAGAAACACGGATTGGAAAGTTGCCACTGGCTTCTGATGTCAGATAATGTGGCATCCAACTATGCATTAATAAATAAGGACAGAAAACAGAATCACAGCTTTCAGACTATCTGTGGCAGACAGACTATGGCTCTAAAGGCACCCAGTTTCTGAACAAATTAAGGAAATTTCTATAGAATCATGGTTAGCAATTTTCAAATCTGAGCATCTGCTGCTTTGTGCCTGGTGCTGTGCTAAGTAAACATAATAGAAAGTATAAAAGAAGCAGAAAAATAGTTTTAGAGCCACCTGGAGTTTTGTAGGGGAAACAGGACAACACACCGTAACTAACTAATGAATGGTACCTGGGCACATTTGAATAAGGTTCAAGGAGTGCAAGTCTGATAATTAAAGGATCTTTGTATGGCACAATGGTGCTAACACAGATGGTACATGTGGCTGCTTCAACAACTCCATCATCCATGAGTCGTGGGGAATATCAAGTGTCATTCCACATTCACCATCTTCAAAGCCTTGAAATATGTCACGACTATCAGCATTGAATCAATTGGCTGGCCAGTAATATTTTTCCACCATGTTTTGGGTTCATAGATGTGCAGGTAAGTGTTAGGTTTGGCACTGAAGAGTATAGTGTGACCTCTAGAAATATCTTTGCCACCTGCTAAAGGCTTGGATCATTGTTCTTCATTGGTCCTGAAATGTCCAATGACATGGGCTAAACCATTCATTCATTCAGTACCTAATTAGAAATTGTTACGATGTGCCAGATTCTCTGCTAGTTTTCTGAGATAACTCAAATTCTAAGAAGGTAAAGCACAGAAGTTAGCGTTTGGAAATCTGAGTTATAATCCTGGCTCTGTCCTTAATTTAGAATGAAGCAAAATGAAAGTCAATTTACCCATCTTGGCTTCAACTTTGCATTTGTGAGTGAGAAATTGGCTATATCTGTTGTTTATAAACTGTCCTCTGTGGACTTCTGTGGTTTCTTTCTGAGAGTTGTCTGAGGATATTCTAGAATAGTGGTTTTCAACTAGGGCCAATTTTACCCACCCTAACTCCCAAAGGACATTTTGATAATGTTGGAAGAATGTTATTTGCTACTGGTATCTAGTGGGTAGAAGCCATGGATGTTGCTAAACACCTTACAATGCACAAGACAGCCCCCACAACAAGGAATTATGTGGCCCAAATGGCAACACCCTGCTGTGGGGGATGTTTATGAGCCTGGACTGGTGTGGCTCCAGGCCCCTAAGTCACTAACAGACCAAAGTACATCCATTTTCATTTGCTGCGTACAGCAGGCATGAATGTGATAGGCAGTAGACAAATGTGAGAACTTGAACTTTCTCTATTTTTCTATAATTGAGCTTAAACTATATCTTAACTCTCCCACTCTGACTGCCAGTCAGTTCAGAGTTTGCACTGAGGTTGCTTCTTTCTTTCCTTTTCTTCAGCTCTGAATGCACCTCTGTCATTGGGGGAAGTAGAGGTCTAGTCCACTGCCGCCCTTAATCCAACACTCTTGTCTGCAGCCATACATCTTGTCCCTGTGGGTCTGTAGTCATGCTTTTCGCTTGTTTTTTTTTGTTGTTGTTGTTTGTTTTTTCTGGTAAAGACTTACCTTGTTTACAGTAGTTTTAGGTTCACAGCAAAATTGAAAGGGAGGTACAGAGGTTTCCCCTATGCAACCTGCCCCCCCCCCCCCCCCCCCCCCACATGCACAGCTTCCCCCATTACCAGCATCCCCCACCAGCGTGGTGAGCTGTTACACCTGATGAACCTTCATTGACACAGTATAGACTCCCAAAATCTACAGCATACCTTAGGGCTCACTCTTGGTGTTGTACATTCTATGGGTTTGGGCAAATATACAATGATATATGGCTATATATCATTATAATTTTATACAGATTATTTTCACTGCCCTAAAAATGCTCTCTGCTCTGCCATTCTTCCATTCCCCCCCCACCCCCAAACC